>JAPWTK010000843.1:0-143291 GCA_029963805.1 Aromia moschata
TTCTCGCGTTACACTTAGCGAGTTCCTTCTGGCCGTTGGAATGAAGCAACATGAATTCCTTAAAAGAGAGCTCGCTGCCTGGCGGACTGACGTATCGAACTCTGTCTTCAGTTTGCTCGTCATTGCTTCCGGCGAAAGGAGCCAAGCGGTTAAAGTGGACCACCCTGGGTTTCCCCTCTTGGTAATTTCTGGATCCGGTAGACGACATCGTTGATCCGGGTGACGACCTCATACAGACCTTCCCAGGAGCTTTGAAGTTTTGGAGATAACCCACGACGACGTTGTGGGTTATATAACTATGGCGATGGGTGGTGGTAAGTAAAGCACTTAAGTCGACTATATGTACAGTGATTTATTTACATATTTACAAGATATGCAAGACCGGAGAAGTCCGGTAAATCGCGGAGATAGACTCCGGTGTGGAGCCGGTGAACGGTAAAGATGAACTATCGAGACTCTGTCCAAAACTGAACGTAAAATCATTAAACCAACAATCAGCCACCGACCAGGTAGGTTCCCCGAAACCAGTCTCCAATAAAGCAGTTGTAAACTGAATTAGGGAAATCCCAACCGCAGATCAGTTTGGGAAAACTAAACTATTATGGGGTGTTTTTAAAAGAAATCAAATAGGCTGTTCCACGTATTTACATAAATCTACAACCGGTAAATGCCGAAACGTGAGAATTAGGGTTTTACAGAAATTTACATAAATAAGTAGATTCGTATCTACCACGTACATAATTCAACTAAAATTAGACCCTACCTATTAAATAACAATAGACCCTACATAACCAAACTTGGTTGCTGGGCTGGTACCTCCATCGTTGGCGTTGATGTCGTAGGTCTCCTTCATGCGGTCGCTGGCACCCTCGGATACTCGAACGGACTCTTTCGTGGATATCGTCCATTCTCTGGCGTAGAGTACTGACGTAATCCTCCCCAGCCACGTCGTCCCCTGGTGTACAGCCGAACTTCAGGTCACAGGGTAGACGCAGTTCACGGCTCATGACGATGCTTGCAGGTATTTGCCCAGTTGTTTCGTGGATTGACGACCGGTAGGCTAGCAGGAACAGGTGGAGAAACTGGTCCCAGTCCCTCTGGTGTCAAGAGACTACTTTGGATAAGTACCGGTTGATGGACCTATTCATTCGCTCCACCGCGCAACACGACACAATACATGCTGGAGCCTTATCTGTTTAAAAGTGCTCTGTATATTTTGAGGGTTCTATGAAATGATATGTATTTCGATTGTATGAAACGATTCCGAGCCGGACCTGTTTCTAAAAACCGCAGGTGTTCCGACTCGTATGGTAAAAATTCTATTACAAATTTAAATCCAAACAGCTCCATCGACAAACCTGATGGTTGTCATGCGCCTGCGCTAGCTATCGGATCGCGATTGGTTACCACCTCATGTTAAGCGGCGGTGAGGTTTACTCCATAGATAAAGAAGAGATAGATGGAACTCTCTCATAGAATTAAATGAAACCGTGAAGCGCCATCTCTTGAATTGGTCTCAAACTAATTTTAACTAATATGGCGGATGGCACTATATTCAAAAAAATATTCAAAAATAAAATACAGTTTGCGGACTCTTAAGAGTTCCATTGGACAAAACGTATGTATATAAGAATAGAATTATCATACTTGGTTACATAAAGTTTTTTATCCTTATCTAGCATAAACTAAATATGATTTTGCTATTCTTGTCATATAATATATATACGTTTCGTCCATAAGGGAACACTTAAAAAGTCCACAAACTGTATTTGAAACCGTTCCTCAAGAAATAATGTCTAAAAAATAAATTTTAAAGACATGCTCTATGAAAAAGGAGGATATTTGAGATATTGGAAACCATTAAATACCAAAATCAATTGTTTTAGATGTGAGATTCCTTTATTCACAACCACATTTATACGCATTCACAATCACATTTATACACAAGACACAATCACATTTAAGTATAAATTATTTCAACTAGCCATTTATATAAACTAAAAAAAGCAAAGGCATAACTTTCTTTACATGAAGTTTTCATTTATAACACACATCTGGTACCAGTTCTAGTTCTCCTTCTTTTAATGGTATATTAACTCAACTAATTTCTGTCTCAAATAAGAATATATAATACCCAATAAACAAATAAACACAAAATAAATTAACACATGGAAACAAATTAAACACAAAACTACAAAACTTAGGTTTGTTTTGGTTTTACTTAGAACCAATTCAATCGATACGCCCAGATAAATATTGACGTAGGAACATAACGCAAATTATAAATATTAAACATTTGGGCGCATGGACTGAACTAGTTCTTCAGGACTACCAATCTCTTTTTTTCACAGTACCAACTATACATAACTAACTAAGCTGGTTGCGCCATCTATAGAGTTGGTCTCATACTAAATATCACATTTCAGGTAGGCTCATAAGAGTGAACAGCCCCTGGTTTACTCAACAAAGAAGTTAACTTATCAATTCCCCTTCATTCTGATATGTATGCATTAGGGTGACGCGTACTGTATATATACTGGGACAATTTTATGTCCAGTTAGACCTCCAGATCTCAATTGGAAACATAAAAAAATGAAATATACGCATTGTAATATCCAGAAAATGTAGACATTTTGAAAGAATGAACGGCTTTAACTCAGAAACAAATGACAATTAAAATATTTTGATAATATTAACGAAAAGCGAATTTGAATACAATGTCGAAATGGTTGTGAAATCATCTAAAACTTTCATACAAGCCTTTTTTACCAAACTAATACTTCAAGTCATTTTTATTTAACCCTGGAGTACCTGCTTACGGTCGGTGAGACTGACTGAATTGATATATGAATATTTTTTAATGCATATGTGCATATGGTCTGTGCTTTTAGTAGCTTTCTAAAATATACTCATTTTTACGTCTACTATAAAACAAGCTGGGGATGAGAGTACATTTATACGTTAGTGGCGTTTTCAGTGTCACATTCTGAAGCGGGTAATAAAACCTTAGTTTTTTACATTCATTTTCAACATTTTATCTTGTTCAATATTATAAATTATTTGCTTATTAATCTAGACATCACAATGGGTGATATGAAAAAAGAACAAGTTAGATTAGAACAAATGTTGAAATAATGTATTTTTGAAACTGACGAAAATTATGAAAATGTGAAAATGTGAAAACAAAAAAAAAACAACGAAGTGGAAGAAACTACCCACCTAATAAAAGCTGACGTAACCAGAGCCGAAAATAAAGTAGTAAGGTTTCCTGCTTCAGGAATATTCACTAACAAATTAAATTAACCCCACTCGATGTTTGGAAATTTATTTGTGTAATAACTACAGCGCTAGCGAAAAGTACCCCCCCTCGTATCTTTATACTTAGATTAATGACATTTGGAGAGTGAAAATGGAAACGGATATAAGGTTCTCTACTAGTGGTAACAGGTGACGTAATTATCACAGATACCGCCAGAGAGCCACAGTGACCAATAACTTTAAATGTGACCCTATGGCAAGTGGCATCTCGTTTGAAAGGTATTTAAAATATCTAATCAGTCATACTAATTTTGTTTGGGTTTTGGGTAGTTTTGATGAATTAAATAAATAAATACAAACATTTCAATTAAGCGTTCAATTAATATAATTTCAAAAGGCCGCCTCTGAAGAATTGTCAATAAAGTTGACGTGTTTTTAATCCTCCAACTTAGTTTACTTTGCTACGTTTTTACAGGTGTTTATACCTTGAATTTGTAGTTTAATTATTGTTTAACGAGACGTTTAAGTATTTCAATAAGAAAAATGGTACACGCTCTAGCTGACAAAGTAGCAGCTGTCTTAATACTTCGTGAAAGTGGAAACAATTTGCATGCAGCGGAATGCATTTTTTAATGAAAGGGACTTCGATCGCTCTATATCGAGGACTTATTTGAGGAGCTTTATGAGGGGGGAGGTGCCTTTTTGACTAGCACTGAATATATATAATATGTGTGTGCGAGTTTTAAAAATCCTTGTAGTTTTCATAGATAATCCTCGCCTTTTCTTGTTAATCATAACTATTTTTATTATGTATTTGATATGAAATAATAAGAAAAATAGATATTATAATTAATATTTATTAATATATAATTCCGCCCAAATAAATTAATAATTTAACTATAACTTTATTTGGTCTCAGAGACCAAAGAGGCTACTCGTGCTTCACTTTTCCAAGCGGGTGCTCCAAAGCCAAGCAGGCAGCTAGGCAGTTAGGCAACTGCCTAACACTGGAGAGAGTAGGGAGCAGATTGTATGTACATTTTGCTTCGCCGTCTTTTTTGAAAAAGGACCTCTCATTTTATCTTCTGTGCAGCTCAGAGGCCAAGCTAGAATGGTTGAGTATTTAAATTTAAAGTTTGCTGTTTGCATTATGACTAGGTTTGGTGAATTTGAGCTTGAAACTTAAGTTTATCTTGAGCTTAAACTAGTAATAAACACCTTTAAAAACTGAAGAAAATTGAGAACATTTCGAACATTTTTGACTTTCACCCTGACGATGTAGCTAGGAAAAAAACATGTAAAAGTAAAATAACGTGGACGAAAAGAAAAATAGTTTATTATATTTAAAGTAAACAAATGATCTCGATTTGAAATTGGTAAAATATAACATAATAAATCAAACATTTTGTAAGCATTTTCATATTTATTTGAAATGCAGTGAGGCACCTCATTTAAAATTTCAATATACCAACCTATTTAAAACCCGAAAATCTGTCAATATGTTATATTTTTTTAAAACATCAAATATCTCCGAAACGGCTGAATTTGTGTCGTCTTTATAATGAGTACTTCGATTAAAAAGTGTGTGCTCTTTCCAAATTTGTAAATTTATATAGGGTATTCCTCATATAATAAGAACGTTAGTCGACGTACTGGATAATATGAACACCCTGTAGATTAGTCAATATTTCAAAAAAATGGCAAGAAAAGGTGCAAATAACCTCATACTCGTAAATTACATTTAACTGTTTTTTATGAAAGCAACGCTTATATAGACAAATATACACTAAAACATCACCCTGTATATACCAAATTTTTGTTTCAGGAGCGTGTCGTAATCTCCTTTAGCCGTTTTAATAAACCAGGGTAGTCCACATAAAACAATCACCGTGTACATATTTAGAAATATATCCCAAAAGAAATGGAATTAGAACAATCTGTGTGCAGATTTCAAGATCGAATTATCGGACGAAAACGTCTGAAATGCGGTGTTGGAGCCGCGGGAGTCCAATCAAAGGGTGGACAATCTTCCTTTCATGCGATCTGAACCGGACAAACGCACACGCGAACACAAAGACCCCCGGGAAGGCAAAACTTCTAAACATGAAAATCTGCCGTATAAGGTAGTAACTCAGAGAATCGGATCCACCCAGAATACCCCACGATTGTCCTCACCAACGAGCATTCTGGTCCTTCTTAAAGCTGTAATCAAAACTATACTACACTCAAATAATCAGTTTAAAAACTATATTTTAAAAAGGTTAAATGTCGTAAAAATTAAATCATCTTATTGTCTTTATCATTCCATCAACGCACACTATCCTAAATGAACGTATCATATATGGAGTATAAGTATAGTATCGTTAGAAAAATTTTTAAACATTGATATTCTCCAAATAGACCTAAAATGTTCTGAAACGTTGAGATTTTAAGTTTAAGTGAAATAAAATATTGTCTGCTAACTTTTTTCTGTGAACACGATAATTCAAGAACGCTTTAAGTTATAAACTTGAAATTTGAAGCTCTTTATGTGCACCATGATGAGATATGAAGCTAATCAGTTACAGATCTTAATCGCTTGATTTCGAGATTAATCGGTTTAGGGTTGGGGAATAAACGAGGATTCATATAAATTTCCTAATATGTCCTGATTAATATTAATTACATATTTTATTTTGTGTATTATTTTACGACTTTAAAATTGTATTTGTATTTTTCTCAATCGCAGAGTATATTCGCAGGATAATGTGGACCATTACTTCATGTTATATAGAAAAACCTCAAGAATAAAAATCCGTAATAAGCAGTGTAATCTATAATTACAATTATTTTGGCGCCCGGGAAATTCTCAGTACATCAAAATACAGTGCTTATTACAATGCGACACCAAAATACAGCGTCATTACCGTATTATTTTCAAACTATTATGCACTTTATTTGTTATTTATTTATACGTTACTTATGGTGTACTTTTAAAAATAGTAGCATGTTATGTAATAATGTAATATGACCCCACTCTCGAAATATCTTGGAACTACTAGATTCACAGAACAAGTAAGGTATTTCTAATATTTGTGGTATAAATTTTTGTTAGGAAGATTTACTTTACATATACATTATGTAAATTATGATAATTTTGCTGTTAACACTAAATTGGTTATGTACAACGGTCACCTATCTGCCCAGTTTGAAGATAGTGTTATCAACAGTATAAAATAAAGGGGTAAGTAGTTATAATTCTAGCACTAGGTATAGGATATGAGTTACAGGATGAGTTACATGAGGATACAGGTGTACAACATACATATGAAATTACCGCTTAAATTTGTAAAGCTCTATAAAAATGCAAAATGATTTTACAACTTTAATGTAATTGCATGAATCTATGCAGAATTACTACAAGGTAAGGTGCCAATACCACACTAAATTTGTCATGTAAAAGAGTGACCGCAAGTTTCGCCTGTTTGGCAGCCCTTGAAATCTAACTTCAAATCTATGCTAAATAATAGTTTATGATGAGACTTTCATCTCCTGAAAATTTTAAATTGAGACAGCATTTGGTTCTTGAGATATCGATAGTCAAAGTTGTCAATTTTGCATGGGTTCACAATTCATTATATTCAGGAGATAATGATTCTTTTGAGACAACAAGTTATCGTTTGCGTTTTATTACATACAGCAATAATTTTTTTAAACTTAAAAAAATTACAAATTCTTCCCTTCCTCCTTATCTCAATTATTCAAACATTTCATAGTTTGATAAATTAATTTAAATAAGATTCAACATAAATTCTAATAATGGCAACCTTCTTTGCGCGAAAAAATAAGACGGAATTGAACAATACATTTTTTTACTAAATGCTGGTATTGTTATTTATAACGCTATTCATGAAATTGATAATATTATAAGCTAACAAGTATGTATTTAATAAAGAAAAAGTGAACTACCCATTTTTGTTTTATTCTTTTCGCCTAGAGTCGATTATCCTTGTTCAATTTTTTTGTTGAATGTTGATTTGGAATTATTTTTTTAAATAATCAATCATTTAAATAATTCATACAAATGTAGAGAATGTAATGCAATGGTTTACCTTAAAAAAATTAAAAGCTTTATTAATTGTCCCAGATTATAGTTTATTGTTTTGAAGAAATTGGAATTATTTCTTAATTTCACTTTTGAACTTATTAATGATTGATAGATTAATAATTGTTATAGTTTTTATCATTGTTATTGCTATTGTTGTTATCAACTAGGTTACCAATGTAATAATGTAATGTAATGATTACGTTCTGCAGGAGGTTCCTGCATGCAGCTAGGACCCTATAGTTATGTTTGTTTCATACTGCACTTACTCATACTTTTAAAGGTTTTTTAATAATTTCTGAAGACTAAAAGATGATATTTAAAATGAATTTACGTTTAAAAAAATAAAGAAATATTAATTTCCAAATGCTTAATAAATCTTAAGAAAAAATGGATCGATATAAGCTAAGTAATATCGGATTTCGGGCTCATATAAAATTGACAAATTTGACCCTCGATATCTCGAGAACCGAATGCAGCCTGAATCTGAAATTTTCAGGAGATTAAAGTCTCAACATAAACTATAATTTAGCATACATTTGAAGTTTGATTTCAAGGGCTGCCAAACAGGCGAAAAATGGCTTGTTTTTGCGGTCACTCTTTATATTTTAAATGTGATTTTACCATACTCGTAATGCAAAACTAGAATGGAAAAATATCCAACATATTATTAGGGTCCAGAAATTGTGCCATAACGTAGGGTCAGTACTATACAACTCTATGATAATTAAAGCATAAACAGTATTTTTAAGCGCCTTGTGTGTACGCGTGTATTTCTTACCCGTGCATACGTACGGCATTGACCGTGCCTTGCAACGCACCGGGACTCATTGCGGGAGCCCTGGATAGTTAAAGGCAGTTTAACATGCGTTGTGGCAAACTTTCCAGACCCGGTATTATTGTATTTAATTATTATATATTCATATATAATATATATATATATATATATATATATATATATATATATATATATATATATATATATATATATATAAATCATTATATATTCTATGCAATTGTTCACAACGTAGGTCCGTTGTGGCCAACGTTATGTTATGTATTTTTACATAGATATTTCTTTCTGTGTAGCAAACTTTTTATTTGCCAATAGTTAATTCGCATATGATACATTATATTCTTCAAAGTTGATACACATGTACAAAACAAGTCTGCAAATTTAAATGTTTTTCTTAACATGGATGGGGTGAGAGGACAAGACGTCCTTCAATTAGGGCGTAAGTATTCAAAAGAAGTCAAATAAAATTTTTAATACAATAAAAAACTGCTGTCTAAGGGTCACTACTTCCACTTCTAATTTTTCTATACTGAATGAGAGTAACTAGCTAAAAACATTAGGTTATATTCTTAAAAGTGTGATATTAGGTTATTGGGATAAAATACGTGGATATGGAATTAATAAAAAGTACAATTAAAAAAATTGAAAATTACCATTGCTTAATTAACATTAACATATATTAACATATTCACAATATTGTTTGATTTTGACATACCCACACTATTGACGCGTTTTATACTTTTTATCCTTTACATAAGAAGTTTGACAATTTTTTAATGTTTGGTTTAAATAGTTTAATGAACTTTAAATATTATTTTCAAATAATATCCTTTCATGGAATTCCTTTTACTGTCCTTGTCTCACCATAATCTCCATTTGTCCTCTTTTCTCTTACCTTCGTCCTTATGTCCCTATTGGTTCTTCCTATTGGAGAACAATCAAAAGGACAAGACGGGATATATGCAGGTTTATTGATGTCTTTTTTATGGTTTTACATAGACAATTTTAGTTTTTCATGTTCAGAGTATCATAATATATTAATCAACAACATTTCCTAGGAAACACTACATAATACATAAATTCGGCCCTCACAGACACGAGCAAGTCCTAGTTGACATTGCAAGTGGAGGACGCCACAGATGCTCCCCGCCAAAATGAAACTAACGTAATAAACAATCAATTGCGAAACGGACCTTCTTAGGACGCGGTTTCGAAGGAGGGTCCTCGGACGTGGATAGCAAATAAGCGGGCTTAACTCTGTCTATGCTGACTGCTAACTCTTTCCCTTGCCTTAAAATTCTAATGACCTTGTCAGTCCGAGAAATTACCTCAAAAGGTCCCTCATATAAGGCACTAAAAACTGGTTTCTTACGTTCGTTTCGTAAGAAAACGTAATTACAACATTTAATATCAGAACTGACAAACAGAGTTTTAGAATAACTATGCTTGGGACTGGTAAATTGTAACTTATTAAAAACGTAATGTAACTTGGTTATAAAATCCGAATCAGAAGGGTCAAGATGAGACCAATTCGCCAGGTTGACCAAACACTAATTCTGCGGACAAATAACGCAAATCGTCTCTAGGTATGGCTCTTAAACGCATCTCTGGTCTGGTGGCCAAAGATGCAGCAGACAAAGGCAATAATCGAACTAAGCAAGGTTCAACGACTTGCCTGCCTAGGAATTACGGGGGCGATAAGGAACACGCCAACGGCAGCAATGGAAGTCCTACTAGCCCTGCCTCCTCTTCAATTCGTGATTATGGGGGAGGCAAGATTGGGATTTTTCAGGCTAACTGAACTACCAAGTGGTATCTACGAAGACCTGGGGCACAACAGAATCAAAAGTCTAGTGGGTGGAAACATCTTAGAAATGAGGAAAGACCACATGACTCCTGAATTCACACACAACAAAAACTTCGGGATGGAAATAATTGACCGAGAGAAATGGAAAGTAAACAACAACAGGAACAGAACTGAGAGAGTAACCTGGTACACAGACGGGTCAAAGACTCAGCAGGGAACTGGTGCTGGCATTTACAACGAAACGGAAAAGCTACAGTACAGCATTCCACTTGGAAAATATACCTCTGTATTTCAGGCGGAGGTATATGCAATACTGCACTGTGCTAAAGAAAATATAACGAGGTCTTACACAAATAAGAGGATCGATATACTATCGGACAGCCAGGCTGCCCTAAAGGCACTTACAAACCCAAAGGCGACGTCAAGGCTGGTATGGGAATGTCAAAAGAGAACTGACACGGCTGGCAGACCACAACAAAGTAACTTTGATATGGGTACCAGGACATACAGGAATCGAAGGCAACGAAAAAGCAGACGAGTTAGCGAGAAAAGGATCGTCTACTCCATTTACTGGCCCAGAACCGGCCCTGGGAGTACCAAAGAGTATAGTAAGGGGTCAAATAGGAGAATGGGTCAGAAATAGACAAAATGGATACTGGAACTCCATATCCAGGCAAAGACACGGGAAAATGTTTATTAAAGGAACATATGAGGAAAGAACTGAAGAACTATTAAAAATGAATAGGATTCAGATAAGAGCTGTTGTAGGCCTCCTAACAGGACATTGCGCCCTCAAGGGACACCTACACAGAATGGGGCTGTACAACGGAGAACTGAAATGCAGACTCTGCAACAGGGAAACGGAAACAGCACACCACATACTGTGTGATTGCGAGACCTTAGATCGCAAAAGGCAGGCCATATATGGACACCCCAAACTTTGTCCAGAAGATTACAGCACCCAGCCGGCGGGGAAGCTATACAAGCTCGTACACGGGACCCGGCTACTGGAATGGGTGGTGTGATAAGGATGGGAGGTTGCGCACAATAAACCCAAGAGGCTGCAGTGCAATCCGGCGACAAGGACGGCTCCCAGAAGAAAAAAAAATGGCTCTTAAACCGAATAAAATTATCGGGAGCTCTGAAATGAAAAGAATTAGCTCTGGCCAACAACGTTGTTTTTAAGTTTCGATGAAATCGTTCTACCATGTGCATGGTATGAAGTAGTACGAATTCTGTGGAAACCTAAAAACTTACTAAACTCTTGGAACAAGTGGGATTCGAATTGAACGCCCTGATCTGTCGTGACAGATATCGGGACGCCAAAGCGACAGACATAATTGTTGAACAGAGTTTTGGCGACAGTTTCAGCAGTGATATCTGGGATGGGGTAAGCCTCAGGCCAGCGGGTAAAACGTTCCACCACCGTGAGGATATAAATGTGGCCCTCGGAAGGAGGCAAAGGTCCGACGATATCTATATGTATATGTTTTAAGCGACCTTTGGGGATGTCAAAGGTACCTATTGGTGTTTTCGTATGCCGATTGATTTTGGAAGTCTGGCAGTTGGTACAAGTTTTGGTCCACAAGTTACAATCTTTGTTCATCCCGGGCCAAAAATATTTGCTAGTAATTAATTTTCTTGTAGCGCGAATCCCTGCGTGTGTCAAATTATAAAATACGTCAAAAACCGATCGTCGCAGGGGTTTCGGAATGTAAGGACGACATTGTGAGTTTGAAATATCACACCAAATACCATTTTGAGCACTATCAGTGAAAATTTCTTGTAATTTGTAATTTATCTTGTTGTGTTCGTCCTTTTGACGCGATAACAAGTGGGTGAGTTCTGAGTCTTCAGCTTGTGCGTTCATCAGAGCAGATAGGTTGAAAACTAGGGAATCCAATGAGGGTTTCTGATTCGTACGTAAAGTACTCTGTTGACTGAGTAAAGACAGATCCTCTACACGTGACAATGTGTCAGCTGTGATGTTGTCTTTACCTGAAATGTGACGTATATCATTTGTAAACTGACCAATGTACTCTAAGTGTCGAGTTTGGCGCGGAGTGCGTTCTGATGCAGCGAATAATGCGGTAGTCAGGAGTTTGTGATCTGTATAACAAACAAAATTTCGTCCTTCGAGTAAGTGTCTAAAATGTTTCAATGACGTGTATAGTGCGAGTAGTTCTTTGTCAAAGGTGGAGTAGCGTTTTTGCGTCTGTGAGTTTACGTGAAAAAAAGCTATCGGGGTAACCAGATCGTTAACTCTTTGTTCCACGACTGCTCCCATTCAAACATTAGAACAGTCGGCGGACAAAATTAAAGATACTCCTGGTTCACCGCAAGGATGTGCGAGGAGTGTAGCTGATGAAAGGGCCAATTTGGCTTTATCGAAACTATCACGACATTCTGGTGGCCAAGAATGTATAACTTTAGTTTTGTTCTTAGTTAACGTAGTAACGAAAATATGTAGTGGATTTAATATTTCTGCAAAATTTGGTACAAAACGGTGATAAAAATTAATCATTCCTATGAACCGTTGTAACTGTTTTAATGTTGAAGGTGTTGGAAAATTTTTGATAATGTCTACCCGTTCAGTTGAAGGCGAGCTACCTGCAGCAATATTATGACCCAAAAATGTTAACGCGTCTACTCCGAAAATACATTTAGAAGGTTTAATATTAATATTAATGCTGTATTTTTGAAGTTGATTTGTAAATGAGTTAAATGTTCTTGATCACTTTTGCTTGCTACTAAAATGTCATCTAAATACACGAATACAAAATCTAAATGAGAAAGAACTTGATTCATAAAGCGTTGAAAAGTTTGACCAGCATTTCTCAAACCAAATGGCATTCGTAAAAATTCGAATAAGCCGAAAGGCGTGGTAATTGCTGTCTTGTAAACGTCTTCTTCAGTGACCGGTATTTGGTGATATGCGCGAACTAGATCGAGTTTTTGAAAATACGGTGCAACCGTATAAATGCGAATTAAAATGGTGTATATGTGGTAATGGATATCTATCGGGTACAGTTATAGAATTTAAAGACCTATATTCTCCACATGGCCGCCAGTCGTTAGGTTCGCGTTTAGCCACCATATGTAGTGGTGATGAGACAGATGAAGAAGACGGCCTACAAATCCCTAGCTCGATCATCTGATCAAATTATTTTTTGGCGATATTAAATTTCGTGTTGTCAGAATGTCAAATGTTTGACAGAATGTGTAATAGGTAAAAAGTAATTCGGATTACTAACTAACTGTGGGAAAGAGCGTAGTAATGTAGTATATTGATTTTCAACGGAAAATAGTTTAGGAGGATTAAGGGAATAATTACTAACGTGGCAATTTATTGACAGTTTTGTTTCGTCGTCAATTAGCCGTTTGTATTTTAAATCTACTATTATTCCGAAATGAGTTAAAAAAATCTGATCCTATTATAGGGATATTTATATCTGCAATAGTAAAAGCAAAAGTATAAATACGACGTAAGCCCAAATTGAGTGAAAGTAGTTTGGTACCGTAAGTGTATATAGTAGTGCCATTAGCTGCTGTTAGTACTAGTCCCCGATTTCGTTAAAAGCTTTCGAACGTGTCACGTGGAATCACTGACAAATCTGCGCCAGTGTCCACTAAGAATCTTAAGCGAGTGGAATAATCTAGTATGAATAGGCGATATTTCATGTCATTTAGCCTAGTGTCAGACGAGATGACACTAGGAAAAGCTAGTTTTTTTGAATTTGTGCGTGTAGGACGTTGAGGCGAATTTCGTGATGTAGTTCGATAAAAAGTGCACCAAGACCCTCCACACTTGATGGCTCTATCCTTATATAACTGATGATAGTAGCACACGGAAGTATTGTTACAGTCAAAATGTGGACGGAAGCTGAACTAGGACGATGTCTATATTGACAATTACAAGGAATACTTTCGGCAGATAATCTTTGACGTGACATATGTGATGTATCTTGAATCGATAAGATTTGATTTGTTAAGTCATCCTGACGATCTAATATCTGGCTCAAGGTATGTTGGAAACTAGTGGAAAAGTCTGTGAATTTGGCGAGTAAGTCTGTTAAAGATGTAGTTGATGCCGGTGCAATGGAAGGTGTCGACTGGCATGATGTAGAGGGAGAATAAATTGAAGTAATTGAAGGAGTTTGATATGATTCCCAAACTCTGTCGGCTACATCTACAATATCGTTTATTTCAGATTTTCCAGAGGCAGTGACAGCGACATATACTGTTTTTGGTAGACGTCGTTTCCACAATTTGACAAGTAAATCCTGACTAATAATATGAGAACCGCCGACCACTCCTAACATATACCTATAGTATTCGGATGGTTTGCAATCACCCATTTGAGATCCTGAAAGCAATTCGTCCAATCGTTTCTCCCTCACTGGGGGACAAACGAGTGAGTATTACATGTTTTAAATGTGCATAGAGATTATCCGCTGGTGGGTTTGACAAAACATCGTAAATTTTGTCTATGACCTCTAAAGGTAACTGTGCCAAAACTTGGTCATATCGCTTCTTGTCATTGGTAAGTTTCGCTACGTTAAACTGCGCTTCTACTTGTGTGTAAACCAGATCTCTGGTTTGGAAATCCAAAATGGAGGTAATTTCAGAAAAGTTTGATGAGTAAAGAACTGTTGGTTTAGCAAGGAAGGATTAGCAGTCGGGATAGTATTCGATACGTCCTGTGGATCGGTATCGGTCATGACGCGAGAAATTATACAAATTGAGGCAATTGATTGTTAGCTAGGTGCAGATAATGGTGGGGAACAAAATGATACGCCAACCACTTACCAACGGGACCGCTATGTCGTCTGGATATGTTGATTGACGGCTGTCAGATATGGGCTGCTGGGCGTTGGAACTCTCGGCACTCGTGGTTCGGAGGTTGATGGTCTGGGTGCTAGTTCTACAGGTTGATGGGCCCTTAACGATGTGGTCCCTAAATGGTGTGGAGAGGTATGCGTGTCCTGCCTTATTCGGGGTCACCACTTATTGGTTCTTCCTATTGGAGAACAATCAAAAGGACAAGACGGGATATATGCGGGTTTATTGATGTCTTTTTTATGGTTTTACATAGACAATTTTTGTTTTTCATGTTCAGAGATCATAATATATTAATCAACAACATTTCCTAGGAAACACTATACACTCAACATCCACCTATCCGAACTTTTCCGTTCCGCAAACTTCCACATTTCCGAACTCTCGTCACCTCGGGATAACCGGAGTGCTGGCGCATGCGCAAAGGGTTTTTCTGGCTCATTCTAGTACTTATCTTTGTTTTTCGAAGTTTTTATGCAAATGTAATACATACTTTTATTAACATGTGTACATGTTAATAAAAGAACGTTTTTTTAAACAAAAAAAAATGTCAGGTGCAAAGGAGAGAGTGATGCAGGTAATTATTTTGTAATTCAAAGTAAAGGTTTGTTTTATTGAATATTTTGTTGACGTAACCTATAATAATTTAAAACTGAAATGAAAAATTATGAGAAAATATTTATTTTTAAGAAAACCGTGATACAAAACAAACATTATTGTACTGATTATTTGCAGAGAAAAGAGCCTGCTAAGAGGCTAACCTTGGAACAAAAGCTGGATCTGATAAATCACGCAAAAAATGGTGTTAAAAATGTTGATCTATGTAAGATGTAGAATATTTGTAAATCGTCAGTGGCAGAAATTCTTGGGAAAAAGAAATTTACCTGTCGGAAGTTGAAAAAAAGACGCGAAGTTGAAACAATTGAGTGGACGGATTGACACAAAAAAGTGCACCGGTACTTATAACACAGTCTATACTGTACTTATGATACGCCATTTGAAATAAGTGTTTTCCACTGGTTTGTACAAAGAAGAACTCTTGTAGAACCTGTCTCAGGTGTACTGCTGAGGGAGGGTGATTTCGTCTTTGCTGAATTCTGTGACAATCCAAATGTTTGATAACAATCGCATTATTGTGTTTACATTTTTTCTCATTTCAAATTTCGCGGCTTTTTGTCGTCAACCAATCAGCGACAAGTTCGGTTGTGTGGAAGTACAAGTTCGGAAATATCGTGAGAAAAAGTTCGGAAATATCGTGAGTTCGGAAATGTGGATGTTGAGTGTAATACATAAATTCGGCCCTCACAGACACGAGCAAGTCCTAGTTGACATTGCAAGTGGAGGACGCCACAGTCCCCTTCCTGTCCCCTTTTGTCCTTTTACTGTCCTTGTCTACATTGTCGTTCTTTTATTCTCATTAACCTTCTTGTCCCTTAACCTATTTTTGTCCCCCTTGTCCAAAAACCTATAAAACGATACCATAAACGATACGTCACATAAATCTCTTCCTTAGTTTATGTTAAAATGCAACCCCTCTTGCCTTTTCCCCTCCTATGGAACACGAGATAACACCGTCAGGAGTGGGGGTGGTATCCCTGAGGAGTGGGAGTGTCAGAAGACAGGAAGAATTTTTTTAGAGCACTCGTACTGGCCTATTTCCTATCTGCTAAAATAAGACTAGATGGTATTGTGGGTATGCCATCATAGAGATAATATGGGCCACATAGTTCATATTGATCGTTAAAGTAATAAAGATCTTAGGCATATGATCATATAGGCCAAATAGATAAGTATAGGTCATACAGGGCATAAGGATCATAAGGGTCATATAGGTCGTCAGAAAAGTTATATGGTTTACAAAGATCGTTGATGCAATGGGTCATAAAAGGAAGCTCACAAAGATCATGTGAGTCATCTAGGTACGTCAAAACTTTTATACAGGTAAAAGACATAAAGGTCATAAGTGTCCGTAAAAGTCATATAGATCACAAAGGCCAAACAGTTTATATATGTCAAAAGGTTATAAAAAAAAGGTTATGTTCAAGTATTACACTTAAGAATATAACTTATTGTTTCAGATATTTAGACTAATAAAGTGTGGAAAAATTAGATGTAGACATATCGATTCCCTAGAGCAATTTTACTTCCATATTCATTTCAAATACGTCATAGGTTTAACGGTCACATAGATCATAACCGGTATAAACGTTGCAAAGGTCGTAAAAGGTCATATTGCTCATATTAGTCATACAGGTCAAAGTTCGTAAAGCCCATACAGTTCATAAAGGTTGTATATGTATTTCATAATTAATAATTCATGTCATTAGTCATAAAGGTCATGTCCAAATATCACACTTTTAAGGCTAATCTAATGTTTTTAAAGATTTAATCAGATTAAATATGCTTAAAAAATGGATGTGAAAGTAATGATTCCTTAGGCAGCGGTTCTCCGTAATGGTTGAATTTTAAATTGAATACTGTACTGAGGTGGCAACAAAAATCAGGTTAAGGGACCATTGGAATTTAAGGAAATATTATACAATGTTATTCTTGATTTTCTAAAGAGAGGCTGCTTATAAAAAGGTATTTTTTCCATTTTCGTGCTTTACCCGCCTTAGTGTGACATATTTATTAAAAACTTGGAAATACACTTTTATATATATGTAAAGTGTGAAGGAATTCATAAAGAGTAAGAAAAATTGCATCGTTTTATTAGCTTTACAAAACAGTCCAACAAAAAGGAAAATTTATTATGAATTTAACGTCTTGTGGCGTAATAACTAGAGACGATGAAGCGCAAACTTTAACGCGCCTGGAATTAAACGCCACCAAAACATAAACGAAATGAGGAGTTATCCGTGTGATCGAATGTAAAAAAGCAGTCAAAGTCAGTAGGGATAGTGTAACAATGCTAGTGGCGGTGAGAATGTGCATTTTAGAGAACGTCACATATATTTTTCATTACTACACTTGTGTTGTTTTAGCAAGAAGGTACATTGTAAGGATATTTTATTTAAGGCTATTTCGTTGACGTTGTCAAAAATTGTCGTTGTCATTTGTTGTCATGAGTTAGTATCATTAACTCTCACTTTTCTAATAGACATCATATATATTTTTATGTGGTTAAATAGTGCTCATTTGCTTTTCAACGATGTAGTACAATGCTAGAAAAATACGCTGCCTTCTGTGAAATTTCAATAAATATATATTTTTTTGAAGTAGGCAACAACGTGCAAATTACAAACAAAATAAAAAATAATCAACTACTAAGAATAATGTAAACTACAAAAATTGTTCTATGTGACATCCTTCCTTACCTTCAATACTTTTGACGCTGCATTAATACTACATTCACTAATCTTCTTAATGTGATGATGTATCTTATTAATGATACTCATTTCATGTCCTTTTGTCCAAAATTGCTAGTCGAGCTGAGTTATTTATGAAATTATAAGAAAAATGGAAGCTAACGTGCTAAATTATAATATCGAAATCATAGAAACAAATGTAGTGGAAAATCTATCCGAATAAAATACGCCCATACAATAAAATTGTAAAATATCAACTTTTTGCATAATCGTAAATAAAAAAAAATAAAGCATAAATAAAAATATAGATGAAGTAAAAGTAAAACTGCATCAAGTAAGTTGCGATTTTGACTTATATGATTTATTATTTTATAGGAGACGTGGCAATTAACAGATACGTATAGCACAAAAATATAGTACAATAATAGCGGTATAAATCAAAATAATGAACTTGTGTTATAGCTATATAAAAAAAGGGATAAATTACCAATATAAAATTATAAACATCAATAGTGGAAAAATTATTCAGTAAACTTTAATAAAATATATTAACTACCGCAATTACAGTGGCGGTGGGCTATAAGGTGCGCTGGTGCGCGCGCACTACCAACAATTTAGCATTAATAATTTTATTTAGTAATTAATGGATGCATTCTTAATTTATCGCCTTGCCGCATCCCTAGCGTTAATACCATCTGAATATTATTTGGCCGCAGCGTTACGAATCCACTAGACGCTAGGTCTCTATCTCCAACGCCACTGGTTTCCGATCGCGGCGCGGGAGTCGACACGCGCAATACGAAAAAGCGGCACGACGATCATGCTTCCGTGCTATACGAAAAAGCGAACGCGTATTGTTACTGCTTGCCCCTCCACAATTAGGACGCGTAGTGGGCGAATCCTATAGATATGATGTGCGGAGTTTAAGAGCGCACGAGAGTGATCGATCGGTTAGTTTGTGAATTGTTATCGTACATTGCGATTGCTGTTTTATTGCTCACATTTTATAAATATAAACTCGGTTACAATCTAGTTTGGAATAATGAATTATATTCAAAACTTATTAAAAACTCCATTCTCTAACTTGAGTTTGGAGGAAAAAGTGCAAATTAAAACTCTAGGTAGCCCACTCCACAAATTAATTTGAAATTAGCCGTGAAAGGAAAAAGTAAACAATTTGTAAGAACATTTAATAATGACTTATTTAAAAAACATTTGTGGTTAAGTGGATGCGATGTATTGAACGCAGTGTTTTGTTTGGCGGAGAAACACCTTGGACCAAAACTGGAGTAACGGATTTAAATCACATAAACGAGAAAATAAAAAAACATGCAAATTCTGCTGGACACATGAATAATGTTTTGAATTTAGCCATGCTAGGCACTGCAAATATTGCGACAATGCTCAATTCTGCTCATCGACGAGCAGTGGCAGCATACAATGAAGCGGTTTAAAAAAACCGGTATGTTTTAAACATTATTATTAACTGTATTCGTTTTTGTGGAAAATTTCTATTTAAAACGAATAAAAGACATTTTTGCGCAACACCATCTGCCAGGAAAGACTGTCGGCTTTGGCTATGCTCTCCATTGAAAAAGACTTTATTACAAATATCGAAAATTTTAACAACAAAGTAATTGAAAAATTTGCACAATGTAAAAATCGCAGAATTGAGCTCATTTACAAAGAAAATTAGGTAAGTTTTCAAATTAATAGAGTTAATAAGAATAACCTTAATATGAGATAAATATTTATATATGAGATAAATATTTATGAGATAAATATTTATCTCATATTAGGGATATTCTTATTATTCTTATGATTATCGTTATTTTTATGTATGGTGCACCCCCAATCTTAGAATCACGCACCGCCACTGCCGCAATATATAGATCACCCTCCATTGATGCACAATACATCACTAACATTATATCAACAATTTAATATTTGTTTACATGACTGTCTAAAGTTATGTTTAAACAATATAGTTTAATTTAATCATATTTTAGTTGGCGGCATCAACAGTAATACAACATTATTCCGAATTGAGTATTCAAAATTCAGGGCTGATAGAGCAAGTCAAAATATTGAGAAAACCTTTGTACAGTTTTTCTCCGAGGCTCCTTCTAAGGGAGCTACAGCCCGTTGAAGGGGTTGATATCAAAATATGAAATTTTGGCCAGTTGTTAAACTTTTTATATGTAATAATACGCAATAGAACACGTTTAAAAATTTCAATCAGAGGTGTAGAAGAATGGGGTGGTTGGGGGTACTTTTAACCCTAACTTTTTTGTATGTAGTTTTTTTTACTTTTTTAAGTTTTCTGCATAAAAAAGACACTCTTGTTCAACTTCGATAGGACGCCGGAATTTCAGGTAAAATCGACTTGAAAATTTCACTACATTATGACAAACTTATTAAAATTATTAGAGTGCCATGAGAAAACACTTTCCTTTGCGCATTATTACTTTATCAATTACTTTTAACTGCTGAAAATCCGACATTTTTGATCAAATTTGTCTTCGAAAAAAAATTGCGAGAAACCAGTTTTACGAGTATATAAAACCTTTTAATAAATTTAACTTTAGCTTTATGGAGAGTTTACTACCTTGCAATTCCATTTAATAAAAATACCTACTATAGTAAATATTCTGTCAGAGACTAGTTCCTTTTTTGTTATTAAGTTCTTCATTATCTTATGTCGGTAACACTATTATTATTATCGTCGTTGTCCGGAGAAGCGGGTAGCTTTCAGCTAGACGCGACATATTTTAAGTGGCGACCGTGACAGGACTCAAAGGCAAAATGGAGATCAAGAAAAGCAACGTAAGGTGATTCGAACGGCCTTTACAAAAGTAGCTAATGAGTTAGACAATTTACTGGCGAGTCAAGACCGGACTGAGGAAGATTTGAGACGTATTCAGGTAACATGGGAGCAAATAATCAGTAAGCGTGACCTTTTAAAATCCATTGACGGAGAAAATGAAGCCCTTCTAGAGGCCGATGCTACCGAAGATGATTTATTAGCTGATATGGAATCGTGTGACATTTATGAAAAGAAGTTCACCGATCTCAGATTTCGCTGTGACAGTGCATTAATACTAATATACAATATGCAATAATACTAATATGCAATAATACATGCATTTATTATTAATGCATGCATTAATACTGCATGCATTAATACTACATGCATTAATACATGCAGTGCATGCATTAATACTAAATCAGTTGCGCCAGATAGGAAATCTGTAAGTTCCGGAGTGACCAATGGTGTTATGAGACGTAAATTCAAGCTGCCCAGGATCGAGTTTAAGAAATTTGACAGTAACATCCGTGATTGGTTGTCCTGGTCACAATTCAGAAAAGTACATGAGGACTCAAACATTGACTTGGAGGACAAGATTGCTTACTTGATCCAAGCCACAGTGCCAGGTAGCAAGGCCAGGCAACTGGTGGAGAGTTTCCCCGCGATGGGAGAAAACTATGATAAGATCGTCAGTGGGCTGAAATTTCGCTTCAGACGTGAGGATCTGCAAATAGAGGTGTACATCAGAACTTGTCGACACTCTATGACAACATCGAAACGCAGCTGCGTGCACTAGAAACACTAGGAATTACCTCTGACAAGTGCGCAGCTATGTTGTTCCCATTAATAGAGTCCTGCCTTCCTGAGGATTTAATAAGAGTGTGGCAGCGTGTGGGGAGAAGTGTTAAGGCCACTGAACCAGGTGAGGATATGGATTCTGCCCAATCGCTCGAGGTGAGTTTGAAAGATCTTATGCATTTCTTAAAGATTGAGGTTGAAAATGAACAAAGGATTTCTCTGGCCTCTGAGGGCTTCGGGTTAACGTCCAGTTCTTCCTTATCGCAGAAAAGAGCAAAACAAGTAGCGACAGAACCACTGCCTACCGCAGTGAGATTAGTAAATTGTGATGGGAGCAAGTGCTTGTTTTGCGATGGCTCGCACAGCAGCGACACCTGCTTTAAGGCTCAAAAATTCCCGCTTGACCATAAGAAGGACATTTTGACAAAGAAAAGGGCCTGTTTTCGCGGTTTGAAGATCGGACACCAAGCTAAGAAGTGCAGAGGACTCTTGAAGTGCATAGTGTGTGGTAAGTCACATGTAACCTTGATGTGCACTGAACTATCCGTCAACAAGGAACTTGTCGAACAATCCAAACCGGTGACTGTTGAAAGTCAGAACATTACTTCAGAACAGGCGCTTGCAAACAATACCGGTGGGTATGTGTTTCTAGAGACTTTACGTGTGAAATTGGTTAGACAAACTGGTTCCCAAGAAGTGCGGGCCTTGATAGACACTGGCTCACAGAGGTAATACATTTTGACATCGACCGCTCAGCGATTAGGACTTATTTCAAAACGGACGGAAAGAATCACTCACTGTCTATTCGGAGGTGCCGAACAGGAACAACGACACAACTGTTTTGATATCCAGGTACGTTATTCTGATTTTACGTGTACGATAGAAGTTTTAGATCAGATTACAATATGTAAAAATATCCCCCCGTGTTTTATGGTCCTTGGGTGGAGGAATTAAAAACTCTAGGTGTACAGTTGGAGGACACTCGTGTAGATGGCCCCAGTGAACTCTTAATTGGCGCTGATGTTTGTGGGAACCTGTACACAGGAAAAATACATGTTTTGAAATCGGGATTGGTTGCAGTTGAAACAAGACTAGGGTAGACTATTTCTGGTAGGATCCTTTCATCAAGTTTCTCATTGTTAATAGCTACAGAGCAGACTTTCTCTTTCATTTGTCCCCAGACAGTCCAGATTTAAATCCAAGTCCATTGGATTTAAATCTGGTGACCGTGGGGGCCAGTTTATAGGAGCATCATTTTCACAGCCAGTCCAACGATTCGGGAAATGTTCGCTTAACCACCGTCGGCATTGGTGGCTATAATGGGCAGGGACACCGTCATGCATATACCACAAAGTACCTCGTCTTCCCAGGGGACTTTCTAAAAACTCATGACACCTAGTTGATAAGAATTTTTGGTATAATTCTCCGTTGAAATTCCCAGGGATTCATGTGATATCCTAATAGACTATTTATTAATGTGGCAGCCCAAACGTTTATTTTAAATGACTGTTGGTAATGCGTCACCTTTCGTGCATGAGGGTTTTCTTCAGCCCATACATGTTCGTTATGCATGTTAAATACTCCACTTCTTGTAAATGTAGATTCATCGCTATAAGATAATATTTGCTAAAAACCTCGGATCTTCAGCATGTCTGTACAAAAGTGACAAAATTGTCTGCGCAAAGGCAAATCTTGTGGCAAAATATCTTTGGCCTGTCTGTAATGAAAGGGATGCAATTGTTGTTCTTTTAGAATTCCGGAATACTAAATACTGATTGTGAAATATTTGTCTGTGCTGCCAATCGTCTTTTCTGTTAAATGTCATGAATTTATTTTTCTTATGGCACACTAACAATATTAATAGTTTGTCATCTAAGAAAAGCCCCATTTTAGAGCAATGTAGTGAAATTTTCAATTCGATTTTACCTGAAATTCCGACGTACTGTCGAAGTTGAACAAGAGTTTTTTAAGCAGAAAACTTCAAATTTTCAGAATTTCATCTCAAAAAGTTAAAAAAAAAAACTACACACAAAAAAGTTATGGTTAAAAATACCCCCAACCACCCCCATTCTTCTACACCTCTGATTGAAATTTTTAAACGTGTTCTATTGCGTATTATTACGTATAAAAAGTTTAGCAGCTGGCCAAAATATCATATTTTTATATCAAATCGTTAGGAAGTTATTTAATAAAAACCGTCTTCGGAACAACCCCTTTAACGGGCTGTAGCTCCCTTAGGAGGAGCTTCGAAGAAAAACTGTACTAAGGTTTTCTCAATATTTTGACTTGCTCTATCAGCCCTGAAATTTTGAATACTCAATTCGGAATCACGTTGTATATTGGGAAATGACACCTTCACTCACGATTATCTTGACACTTTAGGAGACGAGGATTTTATATCAACAATAAATAAAACAATAAGAAAACAAGAAGATACAGAAACGCCCACTGATAATTTATTCATAAAATAAATCATTTACAATTTACAGTGTAATACCAACTATAATCCAGACAAGTGTGCTGAACACTATTCAATTGTAAATCAAGTTGCAAATAATAAAAAAAAAAAAAACAATTAATAAATTAAAAACTAAAATATATCTAGATGAGAACGAATTAAAAAATGAACTAAAAAATGAAAGCTGGAATGTGCAGATGTTAAAACAGCACTACTTTTCTATAAATCTTATATAAGATCTATAATCGATTATGGATGTGTTATGTATGGATCTGCAAGTATGACTACATTAAAACGTTTGGACAACATACAGCACAAAGCACTTAGAATTTGTCTCGGAGCAATGAAGTCCTCTCCTATTGATGCCCTACATGTAGAAGCTTTAGAACCTCCTCTTTCGATAAGAAGGGAATATATAAGTGGCAAATTCCTCATAAAACACGTATTCTTCTCTACAACTTTACTAACTAACATAGCACACTTAAATAGTTTTGATTTAAGCAACAAATATTGGATCAAGAAAACCTCCCCTCCTCTTTGTTCAGTCTTCAGGGATAATAGTGAGATGCTGCAAACTATTGATTATCCAATCATATCTGAAATCAATTATTTTTGCCTATACACTGACGTAACCATTGTTATACCAAACTATACAGAAAACCCTTGCATTAGCTCAAATGTGTTAAGATACGTGCTTCATCAATTCGATAAACCAGATGTTATCTATACAGATGCCTCAAAATCTAGATCTGGCACCGGTGGAGCTTTTATTGTTCCGTCGCAAGAAATAGAGTTCAAACTTAAGCTCAACTCTAACTGTTCTATCTTCGCCGCAGAAGCAATAGCAATTTATCAAGCACTTAAATATGTTGAGACGTCTACTTCCTGTGTATCAATTATTTTATCGGATTCACTCTCCGTTCTCAAGAGTATTAAAAACACTCAGTCTTTTGGCTACAAAGTCAACCCCGTTATTTATAGAATAAAACAGTTAATATATCAAATTAAACTATCTGGAAGAGAAGTTAACTTTGTTTGGGTGAAGGCCCATATTGGTCTTAAATACAATGAACAGGTTGATCTACTGGCTAAGGAAAGTTGTATATCAGGATCCCCCAAAATGAACAAGTATGTGTAAATGATGCATCCAACATGTTGAAAAAAAGGTCGAGCAAAAAATGGAATTATTTATGGAAACAATTTTGTTTCACTAATCCTACAAGGTACACATTAATACACAGTGACATCCCAAAGAAATTTTGGCACGATGATTTCGCTTTTCCGAGAAGGTATATTACAACCTTGATACGTTTAAAACTTGGCCATGCTTGCTATCCAGCCCATTTATTCAAAATTGGAATCTTCAGTTCAGAAAATTGTGAACACTGTGATGTTTTAGGAGATCTCGATCACGTCTTCTTTGGCTGTGAAAAATACAAAGATGCGTCCTCTAAGCTGGTAGAAAATGTACTAAACTGTAATATCGCTGCTCCCTTCAACTTACTGCACCTTTTAACAACTAATTCAAGGAAAGTGTATAGCTGCATCATGAACTTTATGGCGGAAGCTGAAATTAAGCTCTAGGTTGGTCTTAGTCTCGAATCCCTGTGTCTTTACTTGTGTTGTTCTCCCCTATTTACCGAGGTCTCCCCTGTAGTGTCTAATGTATAAAATCATCCTGATCGACCCCAGGATGTGAAGAGTGTGTCCCCGTCTTTCCTTATCGTTTTTATAAATTTTTGGGTTTTGTTGGTGTTTCTATAGAATTATGTTAGGTTAGGTTTTATTAGGTTAGGTTTTAAATTGGTTGATTAAATTTCCTCTTGTGACTGGCTGCATGGTATAGGACCTAAAGCCAAAAAAAAAAAAAAAAAAAAAAAAGCTGGAATGATATACAGTAAGCGGCACCCTAATGCGTACATAGCCGAATGATGGGCAATTGATAATTTAACTTCTTTGTTCAGTAGATGTAAACATGACCAATCGCAATCCAATCGCTAGCGCAGGCGTATGAAAGGCATCCAGTTTGTCGGTAGGGCTGTTTGAATTAAAATTTGAAATACCATTTTATATTTTATTCTGGTCTAGTGCCTGATTAGAAAAGTGCGTATCATCAATCAATATTATCATTTGCCAATGATATTACGTATGTTTGTAAGCTAAAACACATACGCCAGCACATCTCCTTCGAACAACTATTCGCATACTAATATAAAATATAAATTAACATGACAAGTAGTTACGACAACAAACGACTAGCGTCTAGCCGGTACCAGGTCACGAGTGATCCTGGCCAATGAGAAATACCTATGTAACGCGGTGAAGGCGGCAAACTTGAAGTCAGTAAGTCACAAAACTTACTAAGATACGAAAGGGTTAAAGTAATCACCTTGCTAACTTAGCTTGATTCTTTTTTGATATTAAAATTCAGTTTCTAAGGAAATACAGACAAAAATTGTCTTATTATTTAATGAAAATTGATAACAGGATTTACAGTTTTATTTTATTTCTCAGCAGTAAAATTGTCTAGAAGCATGCGCGTTTTTCTTTTTCGGTTTGATTGGTCGGATTGCCCGTGACCTGGTGCTGGCTAGACGCTAGTAGTAAATTGGCCTAACTATGACATAAAAATGTATCATTTAATATGTATTTAATATCCACCTATGTACGCATTAGGCTGACGCTTACTGTATATATGTCTGATACGGTTGAACATGCTAAAAATATTAAAAAAAAACACCTTGAACTTATTGAACGTTAAGCACAGGGATATTAAAAGAAAATGTTGGCTTACCCAGGGCCTTGTTAAATCTAAAATATAAACTACAAAAGTGATGTTTACTTAAAAATTAAAAATCATCCAACAGACGGAAATATTAAAGACTTTAAAATATAAAATTTTATTTTAAAATTTATAGAAGTCATCCTACCAATTTAATAAAACAGGCCAAAAATACGTATTACCAAAATGAAATATACAAAAACAAAAATAATTCTGAGGGTCCATGGGAATGTGTCAAAAATATTACTAATAACTGAAGAGAAAACAATGAAACAAAAAATGTAAATAGCCTAAAATAGACAAAACAGTAGCCTAAAGATGCCATATATTTTGAAAGAACAAACTGTACAATGTAATACCACCTGACGTACAAAACATAAATTACAAATACTTATTTAAAAGGAACTAACAAAATAGAGGTTAACAGATAAGACAAACTTACCGACAGACCGACGGAAAGATCGACATAAGTTGTTTTTTCTCTTAACTTTTCGCTAAACTTAAAATCTCGACGTTTCAGAATATTTTTAAGCGTACATATTTAGCCATTATTTTTTTAATATACATGATTACTTCCATTCGACTACGTGAATGCGGAAGTAAAAAAAATAAAAATCCAAAGTTCCTATTTAACTCTCAGACCTAGTTGGCTGTAAAAAAAAACGTGAAAAAAACCTAAAAAAAAACTCCAAATTTCAAGCTACTTGCAACATTGAAAGTCCGAAATGCATATCTCTTTCCGTGCAAAAGATATTGAGTATACTCTATCTTCGTACACACCCGGTATAGTCTCCCAATAAAACAGTAACCTTATCCCAACCATGCTGCTAAATGCTCGCTTATTCATTTTACAAACGAACACAAAGTTTAATAGCATTTAATTAATCTCTTTGAGCATGTATTGCATCCATCTCGATTTTTAGAGGAGCACTAGGAACGTCTCAGTTTTAACGCTGAGACAAACAGATATGTAGAAAGATTTTGCAAAATGAAAGATGGCTACTTGTACAGCTGTCTGAGATTTAGAGTTTTGTAGGTAATTATACCGACCTCTGATAAAGGATATAAATAAATAAAGTCATATTCTTAGTTGGAAACACCTCGTAGATTTGTATGCTTCCCAACTTAGAAAAGCAAAATGCAAGAAAATGTTCTATTGGGTGAATTTGGCTGGATTGGATAAATTTCACAAACGTAATCTGTTCCCCAGTCGTAATCATTTCCGAATTCCGCTTGCCACTATTCCACGTAGCCTGGTCTATGCTTAACTCGGATTCGCCTACTACTAACTGGGGACCATTCGATACATTCCGTTAAAATGTTTGCACGTTTTCTAAAATGCAATTTCCAGAATTTCGTTTAAAAGCGTTTTGCGTTTTCTTATTCCTAGTATGGTAAACGTTAGGTACAGTGGTCGACCAGTGTGTGTTTATTATCTAAATAATATTAAACTGAAAAAATTATATAAACAATAAGAATTATAGAATATTCCAACAAACAACCAAAGAAACGAGTCACCATAAATCATACGCTACAGACCGGCGTAGATACTATTAATCAATTGTCTAACAAACTGAATAACAAACTGTACTGATCAAGTTTCATATCCTTCCACAGTAGTTGAAATATACACGGTGGAGACTTTAACTGGAATATATTCGCTAGCGGGGTGGTGAATGATTTTTCAAAAAATTCCCGAGACACATCAACTTTTAAATGTATTTACCTACATTTTGCAAGTAATATGAAAAATATAGCCCTTCAGGGGTGGCTGAAACCACCCTCGACATGATTTTTTCAAATGCAACCCTATGGCTTGTGACCCCTCATTGTAAAGCTGGTGGAAAGAGGAAAACGTAATTTTGTAGTTTAATTTATTTTTAACGCAACAATTTCGTACTCAAAATGTCTGTTGTTTAGTTTTGGAATGTAAACCTTACTTTTCATATGTCCCCACAAAAAATTCCAAGCAACTGATATTTGTTATTTTTTTCTAGTGTTTTTACACGGCCGCAAAGAGTAATTTAGTTTGTATGCTGTATTCAGAGTTTGAAACGAAGTGTTATTTCAAATTGGTGAAAATGTCTTACTTAACTGAATCACTAAAAATCGAAATTTTGATGATGATTGGATATGGTGATAGGGCGCGAACTCAATGCGAAGTTGTTCGCTTGTTTCGAGAAACGCATCCTGACTTGCCACCACTAAATCAAGGTACCATTAGTAAAATTGAGGCACAATATCGAGAGATGGGTCATGTCAGGAAAGTACCGAGTAAGAGGCAGGCTGTTGTTGATGACGACACGAAGTTGAATTTGTTGCTTGCTCTAGAAGAAAATCCAATCACTCCAGCCCGTCAACTGGCCCGTGATAGTAATCTTAATTACAAAACAGTTTTAAAAATACTTAAATATGAGAAAAAACGCCCATATAAAATGCAAGCTGTTCAAGAGCTACTTGAAGATGATCCAGATCGACGGTTGGAATTTTGCGATTTATTGATGACTTGTATTGATCAAAACCAGTTATCTTTAGAGTGGATAGTTTTTCTCTGACGAGGCTACTTTTACATTAAATGGGCACGTAAATCGCCAAAATTGTCGTTACTGGGCTGAAGAGAACCCCCATTGGATGAGGGAACTTCATACTCAGCGCCCACAGAAAACTAATGTGTTGGCAGGAATAATACATGATAGAATTCTAGGACCATTTTTCTTTGATGACACTCTTAATGGAGCAAGATACTTGCGTTTACTCCAGCACGAACTAATGCCAGTGCTATGTCATTTATTTCCAAACCCCTTAAACCCTAACTTGACCGACGAGAGGTTATGGTTTCAGCAAGATGGGGCCCTACCACACTACGCTGCCATTGTTCGTCAGTATCTGGACAGTATCTGTACTATTTCGTTACTTTAATAGTCACGAGTCATGAGAGTGGTTGGCAAGTGATCAATGACGGCACTTCCTGGGAGCCGATTATTACAACAGAGGCGACGAGTCTCAAAGTTTTAAAGTCACCGCAAATTAAAATTTTGAGTTCACTTAAAAAAATGAAACTATTTAATATAGCAAAAGAAACGTAGAATTCAATATAAAATAAACATCGCATTCAGGAAATGCCGAATAAGTGTCATAATTGTCATGGCTATACCAAGTGTCTACAAAGATAGTGTGTACTTGATAACTTTTGAAAGGAAAGAGATATGCGTTTCGGGTTTTCATTGTTGTAAATGGCTGTTTTGGTATTTTTCACATTCCACCATAGCCAACTAGATCTGAGAAAAAATAGAAACATTCGTATTTTATAATGGGATACCCAGTATATTTTTGTGTAATTAAGATTTTAAATTTAAGCGAAAAAAATATATCTATGTCTATCTGTCCGGCTGTCCGTCTGTCCGTCTGTCCGTCTGTCCGTCTGTCCGTCTGTCCGTCTGTCCGTCTGTCCGTCTGTCCGTCTGTCCGTCTGTTCGTCTGTCCGTCTGTCCGTCTGTCCGTCTGTCCGTCTGTCCGTCTGTCCGTCTGTCCGTCTGTCCGTCTGTCCGTCTGTCCGTCTGTCCGTCTGTCCGTCTGTCCGTCCGTCCGTCCGTCTGTCCGTCCGTCCGTCCGTCCGTCCGTCCGTCCGTCCGTCCGTCCGTCCGTCCGTCCGTCCGTCCGTCCGTCTATCTATCTGAGCGTGTTAAGCGAGTTGACCTGACTACATTTTGAGCTTAATCGGTTAAGGGGTTGAAGGTTAAATGGGGGTAAAACTCTTTTTTCGACTGTTGAATAAACTAAACTGGTAAAGAGGCAAATTGGTTCACACCAAGAAGTTCAAGGAATATGACTCAATAGAAGGTGACTTGGTCCAAAGAAGGACAAGAAGGATAAGTAGTTAAGGAGGGGAATGAGAAAAAATAAATGGAGGTCAAGGAGGTCAATACGGATAAGTATACCAACGAGAATAAATGAGGGAAATAGGTTTAAAAGGACAAGGAGGACAAAAGGAGGTCAGGGTCAAGGAAGCCATAAAGATTAATTGGTTCCAAACAAGATATACAGAGGATGAAGTGTTGAACGACAAAAAGGCGACTTGGTTCAACTGGGCAAGTAGTTAATGGGAGAAACGAGGACACGTGGAATGGAAGTCAAGAAGGTCAATGAGGACAAGGATCTCGAGAATTAACAAGGGCAAGGTGAATAATGATTAAAGAGGACCTAAATACGAGGAATTTGAGGAGACAAGGAGGCCAAAAGGAGGTCAAGAGGACAAGGCTAGTTATAGGTCAATAAAAAGATAAAGGGGGATTGAAAGAGGCCAAAAGAAGGACAAAAGGGAGACAAAAGTTGGACAGAGGAAAAACAAATGAAGGACCACAGGAGGTTAATGAGGACAAAGACAGTTGTAGGTCAAAGGTACAAAAGGAGAGCAAAAAGAGGACAAGGGGAAGTCAAGAGGAGAAAAAGGAGGATAAAGAGAAGACATAAAAGGAGGACTAAAGGATTAAAGAGGACATGGATATTAAGGAGGATAATAGGGTTAGAAGCACAAGCAAAAAAAAGGAGTTAAGGAGGAATATGATTATATGGGACAATGAGAGTAAAAATAAGATGATGGGAATGTAAAGGAGATTAATGAGGGCAGGAAGATTGAAAAATTTAGGACCACCAGTGGCGGTGCGTGATATTTCAGTTAGCCATATCTTGAAAACGACGCATGGGACCCACTTCACTTTTTAGGTGATGACTATACACCTCTTACAAGAAAGGATTTATAGTGAAAAAATCATCAGCAAAGTTTGCGAAAAAATTTTCAAAAACACTGGAGCACTCCCTGGGTTCTCAGTAATGCTCTGTGGGATATTTGCAATATATTTTTTTTTTTCATAATCTAGAAACAAATATAAGGAGACATTTTTCGATTTGTTGCAAATTTTTTTTTTTTTTCAAAAAGTTATGGCCATTTTAATTTTAATTTTATAGGAACATTTTGTTTCCCAAAAATTAAAATGGCCATAACTTTTTGAAACAAAAATATTTTGTAACAAATCGGAAAACGTCTCCTTATATTTGTTTCTAGATTATGAAAAAAAAATATACTGCAAATATTCCACAGAGCGTTACTGAGAACTCAGGGAGTGCTCCAGTGTTTTGAAAAATTTTTCGCAAACTTTGCTGACTATTTTTTTCATTATAAATCCTTTCTGTAAGAGGTGTATAGTCATCACCTAAAAGTGAAGTGGGTCCCATGCGTCGTTTTCAAGATATAGCTAACTGAAATATCACGCGCCGCCACTGAGGACCACAAAAAGAAACCAAGATGGAGCAGAAGGTTACGGTGACTATTATGTCAGGAATGACAAAGAGGCCACTTAGTTAACATCAAAGATGTCATAAATGTGAAATAAATCAAGAAGGTCAATGATATCAAAGAGATCAAGGAGCTGAAGGTGGAAAGTTTGCAAAAATTGAGGTCAAACACTCAGACTTACTTTACATAGGTACAAGTACATGCTAAAAAGGTTGAATTGTATTAAAAAGTCAGAGGTCAAGAACGTTAAGAAGGTGAGATATTAAAAAGTTCTATGTCAAAGATGACAGAGGTAAAAAGGCCAAAAGAAAAAGGAAAAAAGTTAACAAAAAGTCAATTAATTAACAGAACGTAAAACATGTCAATAAAAAGAAAAAGGCAAAAGATCACAAGGGTCTGAAAGGCCAAAGAGATAAAATATGTCAAAAAGGAAACCACAAATGCTAATGTTTTCACAACGATCAAATATTAAAAATAGGTATTAAAAATTTGTTAAACTTTTAATGTAAAGGATAAAAAGTATAAAACGCAACCAAACAAGCAATATTGTAGGTAGGTTAATTTACATTACATTAATAGGGTAAAAAGTCCAAATTGTTAGCACTATGCCACTTACTACTACATTAATTTCCTGATAATATTCTTTCTTACTCAGAATGGTTTGTAAATTAAAATTATAGAAAAACAAATAATGTGTCTTGTCTTATTTTTTCAAAATTCAAAGTTCCTGTTTGTTTCTCAAATCTAGTTGGCTATAGAAAAACGTGAAAAATACTATAGTAAATTAAAGTTGGCTATAGAAAACTGCTGAATAATATACTGAAAGACTTGGAGTCATTTAATTTAAAGGCATTTACAACAATGAAAAACAGAAACGCGTAGGTATCCCTTTTAATTAAAAATTTATTGATTGTACCCTATTTTCATAAACTCCAAGCATATGTTCCCTGCAACATATATCAATTAATTATTATGTTAATAATAACTATTGATCATAATAAAAGGTAACTAACGACTTAAATAAACACACGCGAACTCTTGAGAAAATCCCGGATCACTTTATCGCATTTCTGCGACTCGATTTCGTTGAAAACTCTTCGGATTTCAGATTTTAGTCAACATGTTAGTCAAATCGGTTCGTATTTGGGCGCCATAAACTTCAAAACTTCAGAAATCCCCACAACAAGAAATTACATGCCATAGAATCGTAAGATCTTGGTGGAAAAGATACTTCGCAGTTATATGAAAATAGTGGCTCATTAAATTTATTCCGCAATAATTGGATTGCTCCACGCGCCGAATGGTACGTAACGTAGCGACCAAACGAAAGAACTATGCCCAGTTTTTTTATGAAACTTGGGCCATCGGAGTGCAGATATGAAACCTGTCTAGGATTGTCGGGCATCAGTAGATCAAAATTTCAAAAAATCAAGAGATCAAAAAGTTCTACAGGAACAACTCTGTTAAATCAGTCCTATAGGTGCTGGAGTGCTCCAAAGTTTGTCCCTGTTTTCATAGATTTGTCTTGGCTAGGGCACGGATAGGGCACCTACCCGTGGTGACGGCGGTAACGGATGGTACTAAATACATTGTTTTGCACTGTGTTTAGTACAATTCATTATTCCGGCTACGCTCGACACCTTAAAGATGAAATCCGTGTACCATCGGGGGCAGCCACAGACATATTTATAATGCCGCAAAGCTCCGATTAGGAGCAAGAACCAGAAGCGTTTTAGAGCTCTCATTCATACGGGACGTCCAGGAGCGCATCAAAATCCCTATTTTTTTTTTTACACAGCAAACGTGCTCCTATCGATCGATATATAACTCGTCACTGCACTTTCATGGCCCAAACTGGGCATAGTTCTTTGGTCATTGATATATGGCTGTTTGTTGATTTTATACAACCAGTCTTTTCACAAATGTTTAATTTCCTCCTGGATTGAAAATGCCACGTAATTTGCCCAGAATCTCAGCGGAACATTTTGGATATTTGTAATAAATTTTGATTACTCGTTCCATATCGGCTAATCATAAACTACTAAAAGTATGTGATGTCACAGAATGCGGCCAACCCTGCGAAACAAAATTGACGAACAATTCTAATCCCGCGTTTCTTTTTGGAATACTTTTCATTTATTCAACAATGAAAAATATGCCTTCTTCGCGAGGCTATTTAAGTTCGCAGGTGAAAAGATATTGAAATAAGATATTCTATTACATTTCTTAAATAGGCTTTAAGTTCAATCTGATAGACGGGGAGAAAGATATGTTCTAGAAAGAAACCTAGAAAAATGTTCTAACTTCTGAGAAAAAAAATAAGACAAGATTTTCTGAGGAAGCCAAGACATGTTTTTATTTACCAACAGTTATCACAGATTCATTATAAATTTAAATGAATTTTCATTATAACCAATCTAATTGTTACTTTTATCATTTATCATTAATCCTAGAGATCATCAAACATATTTAATTTTTTTGAAAAAAAGAAGATAAAATTACGGCGCTAAGATTACTAACATCCTCTTTTTTAAGAGGCTCCGCGGTAAACAAAGTTGCTTGGAGCTTGATGATCTGAAATCAAAATTTTATAAAAAAAAAAAGTTGTTTATGTAAGCGTAAATAAAAGACAATTAAGGATTTCATTTATCACACATATTTTTCATTAAATGACATTGGATTAAATTTCAATAAAAAACGGGGACATTTCGTAATTTTTCGAAATATATCGCTCACCATCAAGCGATTATTTAGTTTTTTTTTTTTTTTTAGAGGAACGCGTTTTTTTTTTTAGAAAACTTTAGGACTGACTTTAACAGTAATAAAAAAAGCAAACTGCAAATGAAATTGGAGATAGTCGCCACCTACATGAGGTATATCCGAACAACTGACTGCGTAGGAGCTATGAAAGCATGCTTTTATAACCGTGGTCAAAGCAGGAGTTCTATAAATAACTTTCGTAACATTCAAGAACTTGCTAAGTGTTTAAGCAATACCAAATTAGGTTTTACAGTTTCCTATTCAACTAATCCCCCGGATCGCTGTTTCGCTCTAATGAGACTTTTCATGCATGGTGACGGCTAGAAAATTAAAAAAAAAAAAAAAAACAAAAAAACAAAACAGTATGCATTCTGCAAACCATGAACACGTGAAACTCCCTGTAACCGGACATTGCGTAGCAGCTGTGAAGGTTATGAACCAGCTATAAACACAGAAAACAAAAAATAATGATAAAATAAGGATTACTATACGATTTGAAAGCTTTCCTGAGTCATTTATTGAAGGAAATGTATTCCTTCAATGAATTATAGTAGGTATATGAATTTTGAAACATGAATGTCTTGCAAGTTCCTTTTGTGTGAAATGGTTCTGAGTCTAGAAATTGGGAATTTAATAAGTAGGGGCATTTATCTCTACTAATCGAAAATATAAGTACAATTTTAAAATCCTAAGGAGTATTTAATAATAAGTGTAAATAATTTCATTGTATTTTTGTAATTTACTAAGTATAGTAACAGGGTTGCTTATATTTGTGTAGAGTAGCACATTTACAACTAGGGTGTAGTACAGATCTACCAGAACCCATTAAACGTAGTTTACATATCAGAATCTAACGTTTTTAATGTGCAAGTTGTGCTTCCTTTTTTTTGTGCTTTTTAATCTGCTGGTCGAAATTAGCGTCACTCTTTAGAATTAGGGCCGGATGCAGGGGTGTCGGGGGCCCGGGGCAATGAAGAAAGTGGAGGCCCTTTCAATGAATAAATATCCATCGATAATTATATTTTTACATTTAAAAAAGAAATTCCACTATTAAGATAACATGACCTTTCTTTTTGTAATTCCCTAAAAATCGTTATTACTTTCTGACTTAGATTTCTAAGAAGTAATATATTTATATTACTTTCTGATTAGATTTGACATAGGATGAAAATATCCCTTGTTTGGATATATTTCATTACTGATTACTTTCTTAAAAATTAAAATTTTTTATCTTTATTAAATTTTTGAATCCAAGGTTTGTGGAGGGTCCATAATGTGTGGGGCCCCGTGGCTCCCGCCCCCGGTTGCCACGCCGTGCATCCGGCCTTGTTTAGAATAGCTCCATTTGCGTTCTATTGGGGCTAAAGTCCTGCGATTTTTAAATTTCGGTAGACTAGGGTTGGCTTTAATGTCCAGTTCACCGCCCACACCTCAAGAACCAACCCTATGTCAATTCACAAGATTCTGGGGGCAATTTATGGATCTACATGATGATCTGAGAAATACGCTAGCGAGTAAAAACCCCATCCTGGTACACATTAAGAGCTCCCCTAATTAGGAACATTGGTTGAAACTTTTTGGTATACCTAGCTGAATTAACTCATTAGTGAATTCATTCAAGTTTTCTGATTTGTTTTTTTTTGTTAGTAATATGGTGATAGAATTTTTTTAATATGGTTTAAAGACCTGAAAGGATTCTTTTCTTAGCTGAAAAAGTCGCTCTTTTTCAGCCCATCCGGTATGTACCAAGTTGCCCTCTTCAGAATACAATGAAGTTAGAATTAGGATTTCGACTTGGGGTTCGATTTTTGGAGTCTGTACGGCGAACACTTAAGCGATAGTATAGCGATTCTTAGGGTCGTCCTCAATACCAACCCTATAACCTACCGAAATTTAAAACCGCTAGGCTCTAATCCGAATAGAACTCAAATGGCGCTATTACTAAAAAGCCACATGTCCTTATTATGGTAGTTCGTACTCATTAGTGAGTAGTAAAATTGTGTATTTTTAAAATTTCTTATAAATTAAATTTAACGAACATTCACTTAAGCCAATGGACACATAGACATGTACTAAAATCTAGTAGTCTCAAAGTAATATAACAATTTTTGCAACGTTATATAACTTTAAAAATATTTGTAATTCTGTGATATTACTGTAATAATATGTAACGGTTATTGTAAGACTATATTATTATCGTAATATTTTAATTACTCTATCTGATATATAGGTATCTTGTGGTATTCTGAATAAATTGTAAATTAAATATTTTATTTGCTCTTCTTTTCTGACCATTCTCAACTTTTAGAGGACGGGAAATCCAGTACTGACTGAAACAAAGCAAATGTTACTCGCGTTTGTTGAAACATAATAATTTTGGGGTTTTATTGTCGTCAATTACGAATCTGAAATCAGATTTTAAAAATTCAAGATTGAGGATATAATATGGCGGACAAATCCTATATGAGGGACAAAACATTTAAATTTGCTAGAATTTGGACTGCAATTATGTACCTACATGAGTTTTCCATGGTGCATCTAATATGGGGGACAAAAATCTAAAATTTGCTCGAAATCGGCCTGAAGTTTTTGAGCTCGCTGAGTATACAGCCACACAAAAAAAAGTTTCTGACCTGAAGGTCTCACTATGTGTACTATATGTTTTTGGGGTCGCTGAATCTGAATCCGTCAGTTTCATCTCAGCACGTCTGGGTTCGGCCATAACCTCAAAAAACACACTCAAATTTGCTATATCCGGAATCGGATTTGGATTCCGGATTCGGATTCAGCGACCCCAAAAACATATAGTACACATAGTCAGACCCCCACGTCAGAAACTTTTTTATAGGGTTTTAGGGTTATGGGGTTATGTGATTATGGGATTATGTGGTTATGGAGTTATTAGGTTCTGGGGTCATTTGGTTATTGTATTATAGGATTATGAGGTTTCGGAGCCATAGGGTTGGATGTTATAACGGATATAGCAAATTTGAGGGTTTTTTTTGAGGTTATGGCTGAACCCAGACGTGCTGGGATGAAATTGACCCCGGATTCGGATTCAGTGACCTCAAAAACATATAGTACACTAGTGAACCCCAGGTCAGAAACTTTCTTTTTTTTGTGTGGCTGTGTTATGAAACCAAAATTTTATTTAAAAAAAATCAAGATGGTGTGGTATAAAATCTATTCATTCAATTGTGGAATAAAATCTATATACATTTGTTTTTTTGTTTTTATTACGACTTAGGAATTGCTAATGACAAATAATACATATGAGCTATTTACTTGAGAAGAGCATTGTTTTCATTCTGTTGCCGAATTGAGAAAAGCCCATATAATGTGTCAATAAATTCGAAATACCAAAATATGTTATTATCACTTAACTTGTGATGAATATTTTGGTGAAATTTGCAGTATTGGTTCGTGATCAGCAATTTCAATAGATCTCAACAAGTGATGGTCACCAAAAAGGAGTGAAAAATTGGATAATATTGAAAATGTACTCAAGAGTTCGTATTTCGTGATTTTTTGTTTTTCGAATGTCATCTTGATTTTTCATCCGCCATTTTGAACTATAAAAAATTAAAATCAAATACGTAGTTTTTCCATTATTTCTATCATTTTTATATCATAATACATCCTGAATCCGTTAAATTGAATTCGCCATTTTATATCCACCATTTTGAATTGTAGAAGTCTGATTCACAATTGAGGGCTTTGGTGCAATAACGATCCACGTAAAAAATTGTAGTTTTTATAAAAATGAGAAAAACTATTTGACGCTGTTTCTGTCATTCGTAAACAAACGTTATTAAAAATCTATTTGAATCTTGCAATGCGTGTTACATCTTCTTATTTGTTGCATATGAAAAATAAGTTGATACTGAAAAAAAAAAATTGTAATCTGTTTTACATGGATCATTATTACGCCCAAATAAAAAAAAAAGAATTAAAAAAAAAAAAAAAATTTTATTGCAAATACCTAGTACTAATCAAAATCGAAGACTACATTGAACTAAAACATTAATGTCACTAATCTTGTGTTAAAAAAAACTCAGAAACTACTTAAAAATAAAAAAAATATCTGCTCAATCTTCATCATTATCCGCCGATTGGTCAGCACCCCTCTTTAGTTTCCGATAGAAATCTAAGTATGCTTCGCTATGTATTATGTATTTTGTATAGACATCACCTGTCAAAAATAAATTAGCATTTTTATAATTTTGACATGACGTACCATGGTGCGTCATATGCTAATGGAGCATCAAAAGACAGGATATTATTATTAGTGTTTTTAAAAAGTACTTATCCATTGAATCTTCTGAATCTTGGTGAGCTTCACAAACAAGAACATGATCAGGATGATCTGAACTATAAGAAAATGTATGATACTTGCTTATTGTGAAGGGCTTCTTTTTGTAAACTGAACTTTTCTTAAAACTTGCCTGAAAATGTGTTTTGAAATAAAAAATCATGTTTTGGAAAACTCGGGCTAAATTAAAATTTTTGGAACAAGTTTCAACTAAACTGTATCACTCTTCTGGGATATATAAGACTTCTTTTTTTGCGTTTCTCTTTCTCGGTTAGGGCAAAGTCCCTATCACAGGGTAGGAAACTATCACTTCTCTCCGGTAAATGATGAACAATTTTATCTAAACGACCTGATTTTACAATACTTAAAAAAAACTGCACCATAACAAATTTCTTATTTTGTCCGGCGCGGTTGTCGGAAAAAACGTACAACGTTTTTACTTCATTTCGAAGCTGATGTGAATAAAGTCATGCATTATTGACTCTGCCTCATTGGCCCCCATTTTGACAATAGTTTCATCCTACATAGGGGAGATAGGGGGAGCATTTGGGCACTTTTCTACTTAAATCAAAATAAAAATAAAAGTGTTACACCGAATCACAGTAATGGTGGGAGCATTGGGCATGCCCAAACCTCCTTTCAATATTAGGGCCCAATGCTCCCAATACCCTCGTTTTGTAAATGAATCCAAATATACATCTTATTATTCAAACATTATGTATCAATTTATAGATTAATATTATCTTCGATAAACACACATTTACGTATAATCAAAGAAACTTACGCCTTTTCACATATTGCTCTGTTATTTCCTTTGAAATCACAACAAAATATTTACTTTTGGGTGCACGAAACCGTCAACCGCATGACACACTGACAAATAAACGAATTGTGACAAATGACATTAGTCTAAGCAGTTTTGTCAGTTCTTAAACTAAACTACCACAGTATACAAAAATAAATATCTACTACACGTATCTAGTTACAAGGTGGTGCCCGAACCTCCCGACTGCCCAATGCTCCCCTATCTCCCTATACATTCGAGCTTGGTTATCAGAGCAAGTGTGGACACCTTGGTTGTAAACCCATAACTGTGATACATAAAATATATCTCCCACAGTAAGAACGGGAAAAGGAAGATTCTGTTGATAAACCATGCTTACTACTTCTACTGTTTTATTTTGTCTAGATACTTCGGTCTTCTCCTTCAAGTCTTAATAAGACTTGAGAGAACACGAATAATAAGAACTTGTTAGACTGATTCACGTGTAAAAACGTGTATCGTTATTGCTCTCAAATAATTTTATTCACACAATAAGTTGTAATATTGGGAGCAAAATGGATACTCTCGTAATACGTGGCGCCTTAGTGCACCAAATTAAAATAAATATACATTAGCTTTACAATATTGTTTGGGACAAAAGAGGTACATAAAAATTATCTCTCGCGCTTGTGCCTTCGCAGTTTAGATTTTGTGCACCATTCTTACACCCAACAATAGGATACCCTCTGATTGACAAGTAACGATGCATAACTCATTTTAGGGCAATGTGGCGTTTGCATCCTTATTGCACCAAAGCCCTCAATTATTAACTCACTCCTCTACACACTTTCATTATTATAATCCATTTTTCGTTTCAGCAACTGCTAGCTGGCATCTGCCATATTGAATTTCAAAAATATAATAACAGATTCGTGAAGAGTGATATCAAAACTTACTAAGACAATTTTTTTCCAAAGTTAAAAAATTGATTGTTTTCAAAGTAGAAAAATTTAACATTAGCGTTATCCTTCCGAATGGGAACTCCAGTATACTGGCCCAACCCATGATCAACCGTTTACCCATGATCAATCTGTGATATCTATAAGATACTTTTTTTATGCATTTTCTTATAGGGATCATAAGCCCCAAATGCCCGTCCTGTAAAGGTTAACGATCTGACACCCACTGTAGCACCCACCTCATGCTCTACACTACTTTATAAATAGTTTACCAACCACTAGCTGTGATTTTGCTCGGTTTTAATTCTAACGAACAATTGTAACACTGAATAAGTTGATTTGAAGATTGTTTACCGAAATGCCAATTATTCAATTATTAATGCAAATCAACATTATTTCAATGGAAATAATAATAAAGAAGACAGCCGTAAGCAAATACACTTTAAACAGATATAACTCCGTTAACTTTTATGAAACTGGCATACAGTATTCTTAATATATCACACCATAAAAAATGTAAAAATTCACAAATCAGTTTTGTTGACCCGAGTGACTAGATATAACCTCTTAATCGTTTTTAATCAGGGCGCAGTTCACTGTACATTTACCGTAATTAATTGCCAATGTAATATTATAGGTACCCTTCAGAACTCCGTTCAGTTTATTACGCTGTAACTATCAGTTTCGTCGAAGTTTCATTATTCATAATGAATGTTGACACGCATATTTGAAATAACATTCAGTAAACACATGTTGCTGGTTGGTAATTGAAGTTTGAAATGAAGTTGTACCAGAGGAAGTTATCGGAAAATAAATAATTTGTATAAGTTCAGTAAAAGACAAAACAAAGGAAAATGTTAAAAAAAAAATACAGACTTCCCATTATACTTAATAGTCTCAGGCGCATTAAAAATACCAGACACAACTGTTATTTATTTATACTGATGTCTTTAGTGCCTACTCATAATAACTTTATTTAGGATTTCTAGTTTCTTACGTGGTTATACATTTCAGGTTTCAATATTACATACAAACACTTCTGATAAATTCACCAGTATTTTAATTAGAATCAAACTACAATTTTTAATAGATAAAAACTTAATAAATACAAATACAAAAAAGAAATCCCTCTCACGCAATTTTTATTCCAGGGAAAGGTTTCATCTGAATCGTCGACTCTTTTCAATTCAATAATCAGAAAGATAAGCAATGCATTATAATGGCATTGGTGCACTCGTTAATGTTATTTAAAAACATGTCATCGTTATAACTCAAAAAGTGATGGGACGAAAATTCTGAAAGGATTTGCAAAATATATAGAAGACGCAAAAAAAGGTATTGGAATTTATTCGCAAAAATTGATTAAGTTAACCTCAGGTTCGGCAAAAGTACAGGGGTCCAGGAGGACGCAAATCAGCGGTAATATAAGAGTATACACGTATACTATTCGGTGTTGAAAATACATGATGATATTACGATTACGATTACGTATGGGGTAGGTGCATGCCCTGTGCACTTAAGCCAATGCTTATTGTGCCCCCCATAGTCTAGTCAGTCCATTAATCCTGTTTCCTTAAGAAATTCCATCGAATAGACAGTTTCTAATGAAGCGTCTGTCATTTATTTTGGTTCTATTGATATAGCCCCAAAGTTCGAATACCTAATAGCTGCCAGTGCTGGGCATTCGCATAATATGTGGAAGGAGGTTTCTTCCTCCTCTCCGCACCTCCTGCAATCGTGAACATTTTTCACTTTTCACCCCGATTGTCGTGAGATGTCGCATGAGTGTTCTGTAAACAGTCCTACTATACATCTTAGATGGTTGGTACCCAGTTTTATGATGTCTATTGACTTGTCCCAGGATGGTTCGCCAATGAACATCCGCGAGTGCCTCAACATCTCGTTCCCTTCGTGGCCTTGGTGCCGTCTCATCCACTTGGGAGTGATACTGTTGTGTTCCGCTAGTTGTGTTACCGAATCCATACAGCCTTTAACTGCTCGGGAATGTATTTCTACAGCTCCCAGGGCTTTGAGTGCTGCTTGGCTATCAGAAATAATCTGGATCCTCTTATTTGTATAAGACCTCCTGGTCATCTCCTGCACACAAGCGGATATTGCAGTTATTTCTGTCTGAAATATAATTGCCAAATTCCCCAGGTTTATGTTGATTTCGCACCCTGGGTCTCTGTTGCACCCGCTCCAGTAGTTTGTTCCGTTTTGGACCCATTTATGTACCAGATGGTTCTATTCTGCTGGACTATGATGATATTAAGAAACATAGTTGCGAGGAGCAACGAATGTTATGCCAGTTATGTCAAATTATGTACAGGGTGGTAGATTCGTCATTAGTGTGTATTTCTCAGAAACGGTTGAAATACATTAATTTTTATGAAAGATAAATCACTTGTACTTCACTCAACATAAAACGCATCTAAATTTTTTTTTCAGCAACATGCCTTTTTTTACTTTACCATTACAAAGGTACATTAATTATGAGTTATTTTCCCATTGAACGTTTTTTTTGAATATTTAAAAAGTTATGGTCGATTTATTGTTGAATGTACTATCTGCTTTTCTCGTAAACTGGTAGGCGAAATGAATATAATTTCTGTAAAGAGTGTAATAATTGTCTTGCCTTTGCTAAAGCCTGAAGCTTCTGTGTTTTAAGACAGAAATAATCAATATAGCTTAACGATGCTAAGCATCGCAATGCCTCGATTTTTTTTTAGCAACATACCTTTTATATGATTCGTAAAACATTTCTTGATTTTCTTATGTTTTCATTATTTCAAAAGTTATGGCCGATTTTTAACATCTTATTTAATCTACTAAAACATCCACATAAAAATTATCCACCTACTAGGTACATAATATATTTCTGAATTTTACACCATTGAGGACATATTCTAATACAAATAAGATCTAAGTAGTTAACCGCATTCAACTTTAAAAATATATTGTTTAACTTTTGCGTGTTCGGCATTTTATAAACATAAAAATTACGTTTTAAAAGTATTTTATTTAAAATTTTATTTTCTTGACGCTTTATTTATTGTCTTGATTGTTACGAGATTAGTGAGAAAGTATGTGTGGAGAATAGTTTTTGGTTTAACTTTTTGGTGAAAAACGAAGTAAATACATACATACCTACCTATTTACTAAAGTAACTGTTATTATTCTTTGAATTCGAATAAAGACAAATAGGCTGTGCCCAAAACAATTTGTGTTTTGATTTGAAGCAAAAAATCACTGAAGCATGTGCTGAATTAGGTGGAACTATTTTCAGAAAAGTTATAAACTTCTAATTAACTAAGAGAACATTACGAGTTGTGCTTAAATAATAATGGTACCCGTATTGAACATTTATTATATAATTAACTTAAAATTTTACTAGTTGTTATTTCATTTACTTATTTGTAAAGATTTCACTAAGGGCATTTGTACGTTTAGGTATCTAAAAATATCTGTTTATTATAAATTATACAATATTTCAGTTATCAAAACCTAGCTTTAATATATTTTTTATTGTAAATGAAAAAAAAAACATTTACTTATGTCTAGTTGAACGAGCAATAGCGTCGAAAAAATGTTGCAAATTTTAAATGTTGCAATATTTACCATGGAGGAATTCACCGGGAGATTTGCGTAACCATTTCCGAGGTCATAACTTTACTATAACTCAGCCATAACTCTCATAACTTTTAATTTTACTTGTTGTTTTTTATTTACTTACATTTAAAGATTTCAGTTAGGACATTTGTAGCCCTAGGTGCGAAATACATATAGAGAATGCCGTAGTAGAATGCCATAGCGAAATACATATAGAGAATGCCATAGAGAATGCCGTTCCGATAAGATCGGGTTATTTTGCTGATATTTTCACGCAAGAGATCTTCTTTGACCCGTCTTTTATTGAATTGTTCCTGACTTTTTTATATAACGAATGAATATATGGAACTGTAAAATACTATCATTTACTTTTTTCAAAATTTTCATTGTAGTATATAAAACACTGCTTGCAATCGTGTTGTCCACCTTTCCCTGAATTTTTTAATACGCTCTGCTGATTTGACAAAAATCATTTTTTTTACGTTTTTTTTTTTATCTTATCGACAGGATAACACTTTCTAATTTATTCAGCTACATTGTAGAAAGCGTGGAGTAAAAAAGGAAACATGTAATAAGTTGGGAAGAAGTATTTTATTTTTACCTTTTGACCTGCTTTAAGCATATTGAAGCGAAACCACCGCTCAGCAAAACAAGGGTGACTCAGCCATACCTCACCGCGTTGCGAAATACCTCTGGAACTTCGTGTTCTTTCGAGCGGCCATCCAGACGAATTCTCGAGTATACGCGTATAGCTTAACAGGGGATATAAAGGCCAACCCCTAAGTGGACAAAACGTTACACTATAATTAGCACCGTAAGACAGTAATATAAAACATGAGTTTGTATGCCAACATTCACTGCATTCCTTACAAGCTCCTGGTTTGTTTCAGAAATATTTTTTCCTACCTTCTACTGGCTATCAAATATGATCTTAACACCTTCGTTGGATTTAAATGCTAATGAGTAATACATTCCACATGCTATTTTCTTGCATGAATGGTTTCATCCATAATATTTTTTTTACCATGTATTGTTTTATTTTCTCCCCAAGTTGTTATTTAGAATGGGAAAATTCTAACCTCATTTGTTGTCTCCATATATTATATGTATTCCTTCCAGAATGAACGAAAATGTTCGTTCTCTAAACCCATTGTAGAATACGTTATAAGTTATATATAAATACTTAGTACGGATATTTTAATTCACTGTTTTACGTAAGTATGCCTTGCAAATGCGATGAGTCTACTACAGTCACCTATAATCATACACCCATTTAAATAACATAAGCGCACACAATAGTATACTAACTGCTCCTCTACATTGTAAATCGGAAAACTCGGAGATAAATGCGTTCATATCGCGTGCGAAACGTAACACCCTCGTCCTTGCTCAGTCGTTTTTAAAATCGGCGTATGGTAAGGTAGAACTGGGTAATACACTTTCCGCCTCGAAGCTTGGAAGTGTTGTCACACTGGAGATTTTCGCCATCTCCATATTAACGGTCTCTAATGATCTCTAATAAACGTACCTACTTTATACTTTTGATTTCACCTTAATCTCTAGTTATAAATTTTTCGTTACAAATCATTCGCAAAGCATAGATTCAATGAAAGCAATCATTCATAAAAATTAGATCTCTCACAACGGTTATCTAGAGGAGGGATAAAAACATATCCGATCGAACATAGTATCTTGTTATTTGATATCGAGGAAAGGCGATACTGTCAACAGTATAATTGAAAAATGACTATACGTTCCTCCAAGTAATAATATGGTGTTTTTGTAGGTAATTTGAGAACACTATATATAAGGTCGTATAAATATAGAGAAAATCAGTTTTTTAACCTGAAAAGCCTAATAAACCTAATATTCATAAATAAATCTAATAAGTAAATAAATATACAGAGAAAATAAAACAAACACACAATCGTTGTGACAACTAAATTATAAGACTTATTTAAAAAATGAAAACCATGAGCACAATCTAATTGGGTTATCATTGAATATACATAGGTATTCTCTTTTCCTATGTAGCATCGCGACAAACTTTCTTCCATTGATTGAAAAACATCTGGACGTCTTCGACAGTGATGCTGCGAAGCAATGTTGACTTCTTTTCACTCGACCCAAGTTCTCAAACCGAATTCATTTTAAAGATTCTTTGAACTCTTGGAAAAAGAAAAAGTCACGCGTAGCCGAGTGAAAAATAAAGGCCAGCCTTTAAACAATCTTATAACTTAATTGTCACACCTCGGATTATTAGAAGTGAGATAAAAAATCCGATTGACGCAAAACACAGCGTCGATGCCTAAATGTCACGAACAATTCTGTGGGTGGAAGTCAAAAGGTAATAAGTCAATTTTGGGCAAAAATGGGATAAGTGCATCAGTGTATATTAAAAATGTTCTATAACAGCCTGACAAAAAGAAATACCTAAGTCTAGAGTTATGTTTTCCCCCGATAGATGGAAGTAAAAGTTCACTTAGCTGAGCTTAATTGATATTAGTAAAATTTTGGAAAAACAAAAGGGAATAACTGTTCTTATGTCCACAGTTTCTACAGGGTCAGTCAGAACGGCATAAGTTTAAATATGACGTTTTGCTGACAAGGGCGTAGCCAGTAGTTATCTTTGGGGGGGGGGGGGGGGCTCAATGCAGATGAAACAAAAAAAGCCAAAAAAAAAAAGGTCAGTAGACGCAACGGCAACCAAAAGCCCGAAGCGATCGCTGCAAATAAAACAAAAAAGCCAAAAAAAAAAGTCACTACAGGCAACGGCAACCGCATTCCCCCGAGTATTTTAGTTTTTACTTGACCCTTTGGGGGGGGGGGGCGATCGCCCCCATCCCCCCCCGGCTACGCCCTTGTTTGCTGAATTGTTATGAGGGCTAGGAACTGTTAGTTTGTTCGCGCAAAAAGATATAAATCAACATATGTTTTAACAGATTTTATTAATACATATCGCAAACATAGTTGCAGACAAAACGGTGTAACTTGACTTATGCCTTTTTGTCGAGAGTGCATGTGAAGCAATAGTCGAACAAAATAGTGCGATTTTCGGATGAAGAAGTAATATAAATAGGTAGCAGTTCATTTCAAACCAAAAATGCGTGTTTCTGAAATTAAACATATAAAATCCAATAATTTTCATTTTTCTTAACCTGGTATATAAAATTTCCATTCTAAATTGAAAATAGGTAAAAAAAGCAAGGTTGCAGAGCAAAAAATTGCTAAGCTCACAATACAATTATACTTCATACTTCAGTAAACTGTTAGTTCGTGACGTTCTTAGAAAGCTAGTTTGGAAATATTAAAAAAAATACATAGCTATAAATTTATTAGTTAGCATCAAAATAAAGCGTTTAAAATTGCTGGAAAAATAATTATAAATTAAAACAACTTTATGTATATTACTATACTCTAAGAAAACCAGCCGGCAACGCTTCGCTATTTGCTAACACCGGCCAACGATTTACAGTGACCTATTAGAGTATTGTGCTTTGCAGCGAATACATTTGTTAAATACTTATTCGGTCCACTGTGTCATACATTTTTTACGACGTCGTTAAAATGATTTACGACATTAGGAATTCTTACTTGTTTAAGACACCAGTGACATGTATTTCAGCTAGGTTTATTAAAACAGACAATTTTTTGAGATTGTCTGGCTAAATGAGCATTATTTACAAAAAATTATATTATAAATATTAAGAGTTTTGTATGCAGGCTAATTTTAATCTATATTGATTTGAATGAAAAAAATTATTTCATTTATAAAATATATATGCACGCCCATGGAATCATACAGTTGCACCGCTTTTTTTGTTCCCCAGGCGTATTTATCATTTTCAATTTAGAATAGATGGACTTTACATTAAACGTTGTATTTTACTTTACAATAATTCTAATAATTTAGTATGACAAAACAGCATAAGTTTACTTGAGTCGTTTTAACGGACTGTATTCAAATATTTCAAAAAATCATAAGGTCATAAGTTATAATTTATTAATTAATAAATAGATTTGTTAGTTAAATTTTGTTACCAATGGAATAAGCAAATTTTTTACTGTATCCCAGCATTAAAAAATGTTACATAAATACTTGTATGTACTAAAATTTGTGATGACTCTCCTGACTGAAAAATTTCTGTGTGAATTGAGGTTAACTGACTTATTACCTTGTGACAGCCAGCCACAGAATTTTATTTTTACTGTAGCATCTTAAAATGTACCTAACCATATTACATTCCAACAATATGACCGAAGTGTCTCTATCAGAATCATAACGTGGGATACGCTAATACGCATTATGGGCCTATTGCACATCGTGCAACATGTTTAGTTTTTGATTTACATATATTATTGTCCCTTATTGTCATAATAAATAACCTTTATTACTCCACTATAAATAACCCGACGTGGCGTTAGGAGTTTGTATCCGAAATCTACATAATACACACGGTCCGCTCTTACGAAAATGAACATATTCGAACTGTAGTAAAGATTTCGTCAGCCATGCTGACGTCATTAAGAGTAGGACACACACTAAATTGATCTTAACAATATCCTGATAATACCAACCTGACTGGCGAAACCCGCTCGTTGAATGCAATATAGTTTTCGGCATTGGTGGAAAATAAATCATGTCGTTTTTATTTGTTTCTATGCCGTAATTGGAAAAAAACACTGCTTAAGGAATCACTACTTCCACATCAAATCTTTTCCATCAGACTAAATCACTAAAACCATCAGTTTGTACTTTTAAATGTGTTACATATTGATCGAACCTTTATGACCTTTATGATCCATTTACAGTCAATGGTGATAGTCATAATATGGTGTAACTATATCATAATTTAGGATTTAGGTCATATGTCCTATATGACCTTTGTGATCAATATAACCTTTATGACCTTTGTCACTCTTTTGACCAATATAATCAATATGACCTTCATGATCATTATGATCTTTATGACCAATATGATCTTTATGATCAATATGATCTTCATGACCAATGTGGCGTTTATCACCAATGTAATCTGCAGGACCTTTATACGAACTTTAAAACTTTTATGACCTGTATGATCTTTATGACCTATACGACTTCGTCACATATGCCTGAAATGGGCTTGTAGTAAACATTAAGAGTAGAGGTTTATTAATTTAATTTATATTAAAATACAACAAATGTATGACAACAAATAACACCGTCAGCCAAATCAGAATAAATGTGTGATTTAGCTTGGCTATACATATACGTTTTCAAAATGTGTTAATAATTCCCTTACATTTTGTTTTATTTGCCACCGTACCCCCTGGGAGGAGGTCGAAGAAGATTATGAATTTTTTTAGAATTCTGTTCACTCTGTAATTACGGAAATTTTAAGTTAAAAACCCTCATATTTATAGACCCAAATTTGAAGTGCATATGTTGCATTCCCTCCACTACGTGGATGTGGAAGTAATTACAAGCCTCATTCAGAATCAATAAAAGTATTTACGAGGGGTTTTCAACAAAAAGTAAGACTAATGCGGTAAAATAATTATTATTTATTCGATTTCACGATAAAGTCCACTCTTGAAAGCTTCCTCAAAAATCGCCCATAAAACCTCAATAACAACTAATTCTGATTGGAATCGTCATCTTTTAAGGCCTTTTATCGCTTGAGGGAACATATACAAGTCGCATGAAGCTACTTCGGGGCTATTTTGATGTGACACACATTTAATATTTTTACAGTTTAAGAATTCCATCACAACTTTGGCCACGCGAGGTCGAGCAATATTGTTTCCACAAAGTTTCCACTTGCCGATTAAATTGGGTTGCTTTTTGGGAATATGTTCTTTCATTAACTGCCGTAAAATTTAGTTTTATAAAAATGTACACGACAAATATATTATATACCATGTTTGTGACACTTTTCATTTTTGCAAAATAAAATTATAATTGCATAATGCTTTCAGAGCTTCAAAGTATTATAGAAAACATAGGTCTACAAATTAAGAAATTTCATGATCAAAAAATAATTGACTTGTCTTTTTCTGAATTTTTCTCCACAACCTCTTTTAATCTCCTGATTTGTGCAATTTTTTGGGGTCACTGATGGTGAATATGATGTCAAAATTAACATTTGACATGAAGGTAGTTATCAAAATTTCTGAAGAAAGGTAAAAAGTCTATATCTCGTGCATATTAAGTTTTCGGGGTCGCTGGTCACGAATCTGATGTCAAAATTGGATTTTGGCATCATGACAGCCGTCAACAAGCTATCAAAATTCACGAAGAGTGCAATTTAATTTCAATTTTGACATCAGATTCGTCATCAGAGACCCTAACAATTTAGCAATAAGCACAAAATATCGACTTTCTTCCTTTTTCAGGAATTTTGACAGTTTGTTGACAACTCTCATCATGTCAAATTTCAATTTTGACATGAATGACAACATGAAAATAAATTATTATTTATGTGAAAATTTTTGAAAAATTACCACTCAGAGTTAACTTTGGAGAAAAATTGACAGGTCAAAAAAATATTATGAAGTTCGGTTTTAGCACGTTAAAATACATGGGCATAATGGAATCTGCATATTAGGGCTGAACATTTTTTTTTTTGTTTAACGTCCCCTAATAAATTCAGTGTTGGTCTTGAAAACCCCTCATATTTTTTTCTCTCTTACAATTTTTTTCTTTTTTTGTAATTTACAAATAATCCAGGTAAAGAGTGGATAATTAAAATTTATACTCTAAATGGTTAATTAGGGACAGATAAATATTTGCTTCATTATAATCTTGCGTAAACAGAAAAAACTTTATTATATAATGCAACGAATTGCCAAGTAAGTTCGTTCGCAAAGCTAGTCGGGCTAATTACCCCAGCGTTATTTACACTGGCAAACTTTATTCGAGCGTATAACGCTAGTCCGCTATAGCCCTTCTTCGTGTACGGGCGGAAAGTCGGGAGTTTTCGGCATAAAATCGAGAGAGAGGAGCAACTTTCTGAGTTGACCGCACGCTCTGGCTCGCCTAAATCGTAATTAGCGAATGTGTGGGCCTCATACAGGGTGCCCCATTAATAAAACTGCTCTGAAAAAATTCTCCTTTGATGAAGCTGCCACTAGTCCACGGTTTTAGGATGCTAAACATTAATTTTAATTCAAACAGTCTTCTATACGCACAATTTATACGATATGCTGTTGAATATGTTGCGATATTACGTATTATAGCATAAAATGAGACTGCCGGCGAGCACCCTCTACAGTCTATATCAAAATTATTGACAAATTAAAATTCCTCTCATTAAAAACACACAAAATCACTAAATTTTATGCAAAAATGTTAAAAAAGTTATTTAGGAAAATCGAAAATATAATTATAATTATCACACCCTGTATCCTGGTTATTATTATTTTTTAGGGTAAGGTAAGTTTAGTTAAATCGCAATATTTTTACATAAAAACTACATTCTTTTGTTTTGTTTCATTACACAGGCACATGGCAAAAAATTTTTCACCAAAGTACAGCGCCATACCCGTATGTTAGAAATGAAGCGCAGGATTTCTCCATGTTTCCGGGGGTTTACATCTAAATTTAGTTCTCTTTTAACCCCATCATGTCACAGTTGTAGTCATGCCACAAAATGACTAAAAATTGAAAAAAACGTCGCTTCTGAAGTTCTGAAATTAAATCAACCAGTATATCCAGATGATATCGTAGTCGTTGATTTTGAATCTATTGTTCGCTTACCTCCTTCAATTCCTTAACCCATAAAAATACCTCAAAATGGTCAAAATAGCATCGATAAAATTACTAAATACTAAACACTAATGACCGACATTTGTAAGAAATTCTCCAGTTGTATTATAAAGGGTAAATAAAATTGGTGAAAAAATCGATTCCATAAGTCAATATTTTTATGTTTTATTTTTAATATCCTCACATAGCAATAGGCAATAGGTATCTTTTATTAAACAATTCACTATATAGTTTTATTATAATTTTGGAGACTGCATTAGATACAAAACTTTTGACTGTATTTTTATAAAGGGATTTTGGTCGATAAAAACCAAAACCTTAAACATGAATTTTTATTTTGTTTGTACTGAAAATGTTACAGTTTATTCAAATGACATATTACATTCACGATATTGTTTAAGTTTTGAAATCGTATCAATATTTTGACATTTTTGTGCCGCTTTAGAGGGTTTTGACCCTTTTTTGAGGTTAGGGACGTGATGGGGTTAAACAGACACCGGATTCGCATTCAACGATACAGAAGACATGGAAATATGGTGGTAAGCGACCAGTAACTTCCGCGTGTCCGTGTTCTTAATGAGACACCCTGTATAGGGGCTACCTTGATGTGTGTGTGTGTGTGTGTTCCCGTTTCCGAGCCGCTTAGCGGGGGCGATTAGGTGCGCTTACAGTAGGCCATGAATCATCCTTGCTTACTTATGGTCCGTTGAACGAAAAGCTTTGGCCCTGTGCCCAACTACATAAGGACGTGCAGGAATTTAGTTATTTAGAATTTACTTTGTTCAATAGAATCGTTCCCTTTAGGGCTACGCTGAATTGCTGTATCGTTAACGATACATTACCATTTAAACGGACCGTTAAGGCAACTAATTTTAATTGATGCTTTGATGATCTAAAACAGTTTTTGACATTTGTTTTTAGTGTTGAATATACTTCAAGGTAGACATACATATACATACATATATGGGGACTAGAATACTAAATTTTTATTGCAAAATAGTCTCACTTATGCTGTTTAAATAAAAGTTTGAGTAATAAATGGCGTATTTGGCTTATTCCGTCGCGGAAAGTCTTATGACCCGGCCTTTACACGAGACTGCCTCCTTTTTATATTCTAGGATGTGTTCATCGCCATCGGCCAAGGCCATCGGGATAAGCGCCTGACAATGTGGTTGGACCTCACTCCATCGAGGTATCTAGTAACGTTCTTCCATATAACGTGTTCCTACAACAAAATTTGTTTTGTGCAACTGAAACCTTATCACCAGCTAATTTTGTAGTGTAGTTTTGTAGTATAGTTTCCTGGAATTACGAAGATGTTTCAGTCTTTCCGTGACGTCATCACATACTTGTATCTGTGGCAAGAATACGGATGCTGTGTGCTGTGTGGCCCAGTTTTATAATTGGGAATTAAAAGTTGAATGAAATAATTGTAACCATGTAGTATATTGTGCATCAAGTCTCTTCGGGGTATAGGCACAAATTGTATATACCTGTATTATGTAAAATTCACTAATTTTACTGATTCACTAATCAGTAGTGTCCGGAAAGTGTGCTACAACGCATGGTCAGCACTATACAACTCTGTGGTAATTAAAGTATAAACAGTATTTATTAAACGCCTTGCAAATTATGTACGCGTGTATTTCTTGCCCATGCATATGTACGCCACTAACCGTGCCTGGTAACGCGCACTGGGACTCTAGTACTCTCTAGTACTCTAGTACTCTAGTACTCTAGTACACGTCTAGTACAGCACTTCCGTGCTGGTTCAGAAACGACTAGACTCTCAACAACATTCACTTTAGACGATTTTTTGCCAAATATGTATCTGATTTTCCATTGTCTAGTAGCCATACATTGCTTAAAACATATTTACAGAAGATATATTAACGTGTTATGGGAAATATCAAAGAAGACATACGCAATAAATTTTTGTGGCTGACAGTGGACGAGGCAATACATTTTTTTGATGTAATAAGGTCGTTGATGTTCTGATACGAATTTTAGGTGTTTCAGATATTTCGCTCTCGATGTTGATAGCTAGTAAACAGGTTTTGCAAACAACGGCTGAAAATATAGAAATAGTAGTAATACGTTCATTGTCATCTGTAGATGTAAACAATAATAATATACTGATGTTAGTGACAACAAACAACTGTTAGTGATAGTATTGTGTCGCCCTCTGTCCATATGAACTATTTTGAATTTACACCTTTAACTTCAGTAGATATGGAACGATAATTTTCCTTCTACAACCATATGTACAGGCCAAATCGCTCACATTTAACGAGAATAAATGCAGAAAGACTACTGGTTATGGCAACGTACGCTCAAGCAATGAAGACAGTCGGTGTTTCTGAATGATACAAGCGATAGGTATGTACATTATTTTTACTAGTCTTACTTTTTGTCTTTTAGGTCACTCATATGTCAATGAAATGACGGATTATGAGTCCAACCCTGCGTTGTAGCAGGACATTATTAATTCCTTATTAATAACCTTTCCGGACCTTATTAATCAGACACTAGTTTATAAATGTAAAACTTGAAGAAAATTGATTAACAATTTAATATGCGGTTAAAACTACTTAATTAATTTGTACATTTTTATGTCATAGTTAGGCGAATTTACTTGGGCCGCCCCCGCCCCCCGGCCCAAGGGGGGCTTGGTTGTACAGATAGCTAAGAGGGGGTCTTACCTAAAAGAGCAGCGTTGCCAGAACTAACTGTAACTCTTAACTCTGCATAATAAGTCTTTATAAAAACCCTATATTTACAAAATGCGTTGATGTACGATAAATTAATATAAGCCAATTTAATTTTCAGACTGCGTTGCGTATCGTATAATAAAGTTTACTGTTATCTTTTTTCAACCCAACCACTGTGAAATAATGTTAAACAGTTAATAGTACTTTAAACAGCTGTGAAACAATTTTAAAATATCTAATAGGAATATTATGTTGATATGAACAGCGAACGCACGCAGCGAACGAAGGCAAAACGAACGGTCCAATGGTTCACTCTAAGCTCCACCCACTAATGCACTCTCCTTGCCCCGTCACGGATCTCTGCGGTTGTCAGCGGCTGCGATCATACCGTCTGTAATTTAATTATTTGAACTTTTTCGTCAATGTGATAAGTATCCATTTTTATTTTTATGAATGTATGTAGTGCTTCTACAATACGCTCGTAATAACGCACTTTTCTAATCAGGCACTAGACTAGTGTAAAATATAAAATGGTATTTCAAATTTTAACTCAAACAGCCCTACCGACAAACCGGATGCTTTTCATACGCCTGCGCTAGCGATTGGATCGCGACTGGTTCTCACTGAGCATATCTAGACCGTTAGTAGTGTTAACACCCCGTAGTAGTAGCTACAATTCATTTTTCATGGATTCTGGAAAAATATGTAACACAAAAGAACCTATCAAGGTCAATTTACATTACACAAAAATGTCTTCTAATGGCATTTAATATGTATAATTATGAATAATCTGAATGCAGCGGTAACTGCTTATACGTCAACCAATCAACAGTTGCATAAAGTGGTAAGTACCGGGTGTTTCACTATAAATGGATCTCCTCTTTAACTTTTTTTATTTTGCTTTATATAAAAAAAAATGTTAAATACAAATTTGTAGGGTACAATGTTATATTTTTTATAATATAGTTTTTCACGTATACAGGGTGATTCAGCTAACCCGTTCATTAAAATTTTATGAACTTCCCATTGAAATTTATTTTTAAAAATTTGGAATCAGGGGTTAGCGGGGACGGTCTATTCAACTAAAGTACTTGTACTTTTCTGACACTTTCGGTTATACCGGAAGTAGTTACCAACTTCCTTATTTTAAATAGAACACCCTGTATATTAATAATTTTTGAATTCCTCTCCTAATTTTAGGTTGACTTTGTTAACAATTCTCCATACCTATCTTCAGCAGTTCTTGAGATATTTTAATTTTTTTGAAAAACACTCGTCACCCATTCAAAACAAAAGTTATAGTAGCAAATTTTGGGCTGCCCTTGGGCGACCTATTAATGTTTCAGGTGGTATGTAATTTGATGTTTTTTTTGTTTACAGGGTGTCTAAAAAATTTATTACAATTATTACTTCTGACTAGCGATTTGTTTTAATTGTCAATGTAAACATCAGAGTAGACGTCAAAGTGAGATCGTACATATTATTATAAATAATAACGTGTATTATAGAAAACCGACAAAAATATTCAAATGAAGACATATTAATTGGAAAGAAATGATAAGAGGGGCCTTTTTCTCACAAACCCTTTATTTATGACTTGCTACCGGTTTCGGTCACTAAATGATCATCATCAGGCAACAAAAGTTACAATAGGCTACAATTAATATTTAAAGTTAGTGCATGTGATCTATCTGTTTTTTATAAAAATTCTTGCATGTAGTATTTATGCATGGTTTAAAGCTTATTTTTACATTTTATTTATTTGTTAAGAAGAAAAAGCATTATTTATTTATTTAATAAGAAAACATATTTTAGTTTACTTGGTTATTAAAGTTAAAAAATATTTGTTTTACTTACATTATTACTTTAATTTTGATTATTGATGTTATGTCAAAATTCATCTAGTAGATGTATCAGTTTTTGTCTTCTTTTCTATTCTGTCGATTAACTTTCCCAATCTAGTTTTTCTTGGTTTGTTGCAGATAGATTAATCAATTAATTATTTTGTTTTTGTGATAGTGCTAATGATTCATATATATGGTGCTAATCAGTGCTAGTGCTAATCAGTGATAGTGCTAATAAATTGATTAATCTATCTGCAACAAACCAAAAAAACTAGATTGGGAAAGTTAATCAACAGAATAGAAAAGAAGACAAAAACTGATACATCTACTAGATGAATTTTGACATAACATTGTAACAGGTGCCATCCAGGGGCACACGGAATTACTCGCGACCCCGCGGATTCCTATTTGTTACTTTCCAGATTTACCGAGCGGTCTTGTTAAATCTGCACACCTATGATATGTGGATTCGTTGATTAATTCGTCCAAGAGAAAACATTAGCTTACCTGATAACGCCTTAATTGGTCAACTGTAGGTGTTAGGTCCCCTTTGGTAGTCCGGCGCGAAATAAAACCCATACGTACACATATGTAAGGGAGTTTAATTTAATCGAAACAAACTATAACAATTGCCGTTAACTAATCCCCAGTCACACGTCTCATTCCCGATAATAACTAATTAATACTTGAAGGCGCTTTGATCAACACATACAATATAATATTCCTGAACAAATACAAGAATAATAGCAAACTTCAAGGATTAATCAGAGCCAACACGACAACATAAGAACTCATGGAGCGGAAGAAAAGAACTGAAGTTTTTCGGGTTTATCCCGTTTTTATGAACATGGTAAATTTTCTAGAAAACACTCTAAATTCACCCCACTAGCGTAGCGAACACTTTACGTCTCCATAGCCACCCAGTGGCGTAGCAGACGTCAAGGTTCTCCTCGTTTCTGAGCCGATCTTCCATTAACAACCTTCGACATTCCGTGATAGACTGTGTGACCAAGGATTTACATATATATAAGTATTTAGTAGCTTGACCTCCCATATATAATTTACATCCCATTTTCCACTGAATCATTTCCTCTGCATCACTTATCTCGACTGTCGCCAGCCGCCACCCTCCGCGAGTTTGATTCTGGCGCGCCCCTGGCCGGCGATGCTCTGTCCAGTCGCCTTGGCCCTTCTTATGGCCACATGTGGTAAGTACCACTTGGGTGAGTTCCCGGAATGAGACAATTTACAAAAAAATCCTCTAGAACCCAATTCGTCACGGCCGAAACACTTATTTAGTAAACGCTCTTAATTATCTTAAAAATTGACACAATAACGAGATTTACGAGATATCCTGGGCGGTCTCTATCGCTTTCTCCGAAATAAAGGATATTCTAAAACTGAAACTAGGAATAGCTTTTTGCCTGCCCATTTTGTCGTTTTGTTACATTCCTCCCCCCTTAGACAGGATCAATTTTTTTCTATACCGCAGGCCGCGAAATAAATTGATACGTCAAAAATGATTCTTACAATATGCCTTAATACTACCGCGCCTTCATTAGGAGTCGACCTCGGGCCACGCTATTTGCCATCTTCACCCACTATCACTGGAAGTTAATGTAATTGCTCACCTGTCACGACACATCACCGTTCTGTCCGTCCTCTTGCGTCTGATTCCGATCCCTGCAGCTCTTCTCCATCGAAGTCGGCTCCAGAGAAATATGAGAACCTCATCTGGTAGCGTCCCTTGTCCTCCCGGTGTTGCGCTAAGTCGGTCCTGATCAAGTGAATCCCAGCTCCTCTCCTCATGGATTCGCTCCGAAGTGAGATGGAAGTCTCAGCCGTTGGTACGTTTAATGGTCCTCCAGTCCTCTGGTTGACCGTCCCCCTGCTCTGGATCCTTGGCATGTAGAATAGCAGCTCCCACGCTGACTTGGATAGTCCCTTCGCTCACTCCTAACGGGGTGTCCTATACCGCTCCTGCTGCTCCATGGGTAGTCCTTACAGGTCCTGCTGCTCCATAGGTAGTCCATACAGATCCTTGACTCCGTAGGTGTCTCCTGGTGCCTTCCTGGATGTGCTCCACCTGCGCGTAATCTCGGGTCGGCGACCTGTAGGCCCGTTCCGTCTGTCCATGCTTGATGACCTCCCGCACTGATGTTCTGGATCCCTCTGTTGATCACCTCGCTGGCGCCTCGCTGAATTGATGGGCTTCTCGCGCGGAATCCCTCTCCATAAAGCCAGTGGTGGTACTGCTCCGTGATGTCTGCCGTCTAGCGAATCCTGTCGCCGTCTAGGGAATCCTGCTGCCGTCTAGGGAATCCTGCTCCCGTCTAGGGAATCCTGCTGCCGTCTAGGGAATGCTGTTGCCTTCTAGGGAATCCTGCTGCCGTCTAGGGAACCCTGCTGCCGTCTAGGGAATCCTGCTGCCGTGTGAGTCCTTCCTCGAGAACGCTTTTCCCTCTGTAACAAACCGGTTAGTGCCCCTACCCTTGTTCCTGGTGGCCTCTATCCGTGCTCGACTCCTGCAATGCCTCCGTGGGTTGACCTGTCACCTAATTTATATGAAATACATTTTTTATACTATGCTATTTCGCTGCCCTCTTGGAGACTCTCTCGTCGGTGAGTTGTCGTCTAGGCCTCTTGTCTTCTAGGTTAATAGTGCATATTTTGATCCACTAAGCTGATTACCCTCTCGTGTACCATGGAAACGAAACATACACTCACACAATACCTCTCACATGCTCTCCACTCTGTTTTCTCTGACCAGCCTATCCCTGTTATTTGCTCTGGGGTCTTACGGTTACCTTGGTAACGGCCCGGTTCCCTTCAGGGCTGCTGCCAGTTTAGAAAACTGCTTGTATAGTAGATACAAGCTCGTTTCCATGTCGTGTACATTCCTGCGCGATGATCTGACATACCCTGCCACGCCCACCACAGTTTAACGGTTGAAATGTGTATCATGATGACATGAGGTATTGGGAAATATGTAAATCAATCCAACAGACCAAAAACCCTGTACCAAGTGTTCCAATGCCCATGGAAGAAGATAGCTAACTTTCATGCCTTCAGGGTTCCGGATATCCACTGGGACACTCCTGCTGCCGTCACCTCCCATGTCACATCCATTTGTCAAGGTGCATTCAGTTGTTGTGAAGATCCTTTTGGCTATTGAGTTGCTGTTGACCAAAACTTGTCCTTACAGATAGGTAGACTAGGGGAAGTACATACCATCAGAAACTGGGCAAATTGGTACCTATGGCAACTGGCGAGATTCCGCGGTAGTCTACTTTTAACCTCCTCGCCGCAGCGCTTCCGTACATCTTGGTACGGGAATCCCTTAGTAGCACTACCTTCCACAGCGTTTATCGCTTCAATTCGCCCTAAGCACCTGTATGCTGATTGGCCCAATAAAAAAACGGAATCCTCTTTACCACCTTTCGCTTTTCCATCCACATGTGCTTTTCCACTAATTACCCTTGCACTTTTCCTACACTGAAAGGGGTTATCGCCTCGACCAATTGTCAAAAACAATCTGCCGTCCTTCCTGGTGATAGTCAGAGATTTTCATCTCTGAGCGACTTCCTTCCTACGACTGAGCTATTGTGTCTATAGCTCGGTGGCCAAGTATGAAATGTCAACGTGCAGGTTTCCCGTTCAGCTTTTATTCTTCTATTTGAGACCTCCTGTTTGCATTCCTGGCCTCACCTCAAACGTTCCATCTCCGTTTAACCGACCACAATTTCCTTCCAATGAGAAATTCGAATAGTACTCGTATATCACCCCAATTCGCTTCTTCCCTTCCTATCGTTCTCAGCTGCTATGTCGACCGGGCTGTCCGTCCAGTGCACACTTCCCTCCTAACTTCCCGCAATGGAAACAGAATTTCACGATTGGATTCCTACAGCCCACAGCAAGATGTCCTTTTTCCTGACATCGTTTACATCTACCCTCCATATAGCGAAATTTCTTCTCGAATGATCTTGCTGCGGAAGCAATGTGACGAACTCTGTTGGCTAGTCTCATTTTCCTCTCCGCCCCCTCTAGTCGTTGTTTCCTGTTTCCACCGCCATCTCTGTTGTGGAATTTTCCACCGCCGTTTCCCTTTTGAACCCTCGTATCTGTAACCACAGCTTCCTGTATATCCTTGAACTGTTGTCCTTGGCCACCATTATTGTGTTCTGGTCGCCACGTTCTAAATTGCTTCGCCTTTGGCAATCTCTTGCTATGGCTTGCCCCTCTTTCCATCCCATACAGCATTTCCTCGCATTTTTCAGCAACTGTTAAGCAGTCCTCTAAATCGAAAAATTCACCAACGCGTAGAATCTCATTGGCTAATTCTCCTTCCAAACCCTCTATGAACTGGTCCGCTAAAAGAGAATTTCGGCGAAATATCTTCTCTGCCGACGTCAGGGAACTCCGTGGAAACATTTTATTTCCGACAATCCTTAGCCTATGTGCATACGCGCCCAAGGACTCCCTTGGACCCCGAATGCACCGTCCTAATTATTGTTTCCCCCGCGCTCCACGAAAGCCTCCTCCCAAAAACTCTTCGGAACCAATTCCGCATCTCCGCTATGCTTGTTGGTCTTTCTTCTGGCAAGAGGGCGCCATAATATTTTCTTGCTTTACCCCTGAGCTTCATTTCTACTACCATTATAATTTGTTTCTCCAACCATCCGCAATGCGACCCAATCTTGCTAATGGTGTCCAAGAACAATTCGTAATCCGGACCGCCAGCATAATTACCAATTTGAGCCACGCCTTTATTCCCCATTATGGTCAATCCCTTCAAGCAGACGATTAAATCCTCAAATTGTTGAGCTGATAGCATTCCCTGTTCGTTTTGTACAGGTGCGACGGACTGAGCACCTGTCAACATTGCATTGTTTTCGCACGCCATAGTATTGGCTGCCCGCGTCTCCACATTTGAAGTCGAATTTGATTTATCCATATGTGACATTATCGAGTAGCTAATTGGAATTTCTGAATACGATGGATTGCGTTGAGGCTGCCTTGATGACTCTCCTTTTTCTGTACCTAATGCCTTTGTTATACCTTCCGATTTACACTATTGACCTCAAGAACCCCCCACAACATATACATATACTCTCTACCTCTAGGCCTGAAAAACAATACGGACAACAGTTCCACCGACGGGTCTCCAGTTCTCCATACACTGCCCTGTGTAAACCTAAACACGTTGCTTAAATAAATCACCTGTTAGAAAACAAACATCAAATAATATATAACCAATCCACCAATAAGAAGCGAGAAAGCTGCAATAAAAAAAAATTAAAATATCTGAAACAAACGTACATATATAATGACATATACTACATATGTTGGTACGTTGCACTCTGAAACATAAAAATATAGAATTAATTACTATTACCCCAAACACCTGTGCAGATAGTTGTCCCCCAAAGTAAATTGTCTCTCTTGACAGCTTTCTCCCTCTTTTACATTTCTCTTTTTATTTCCCCTGCATTTTTATTTACGTTAACAAAAATATTATTTTGTTTATTTCCCTAACATTCGCCTCCCAAATTCACAAGTTATCCCAAATGGTCCTTTTCTCCTGTTTACATATCCTAATCACCTGCTTATTATCCCGTTCATATTTCTAACACGGGTTTATTGACCCCTTCCTTTGCGGTTATCCACCGTCATGAAAACTATTTTGTCCAGTAGCAATACAGGGTAGTTACAACTTAGGTCACCTAGCATAATACCTATCGTAAATATATAATTGTCTAGCCTCTATTACAAAAACCCTCAGCAGGTCAACTCGTCCTTTCCGATCGCCGGTTGTTCACCCCAAAATCACGAGGCCCTCAGAGTGTCGGTCGCAATTCAGCCCTCGCGTTCACTCGCTTTCACTCATTTTACAAGCGTCCCTCTGTCTCTCTCTGTCCTACTTCATCCGCTTACCTTAGATACATATGTGCGCATCATATGCAGCCAACTGTAAGTCTTCTATTTCACTCACATTCGCATCCACATGTATTTTACGTACATACAAACATTTACAAAACTCCATCGCCATAAACAAAAAAAACTTGGTTTTCACCACTCGGTCACATGCAGAGGTTTTTGGGACCGTCTACACTAGACAGAAGAGCCCGATAGCCGGTCGGCCCCTTAACGAGAATTCAGGTACAGAAAAGAGAACTGACGAATTAAGAACTTTGACACCTAATACGGCCTATAAAAATCGAAATTTCCTCCTAATAGGAACCGTAGCATTACCTGAGCATGAGATTTTCCCTAATTTTCCGCGAATCGGACAACTTTGTGAGTAACTTGCTTTCGGACACGAGTCGACATGCTCTCACAACATTTAGTACTTTAACATTTTTCTTTCACATGAAATAGGTATTACTGTAGGTGTTATGCTAGATCCGCCCTGCTTATCTCAAGCGAGTGAAATCTACTATCTTTATTCATTAATAATCACAATTTTCGATTAACTTTTTCTTTTCCATTATTTAAACTAATACACACCCTTTTTTTTCTGTATACGCGCTTGGCCAACTGCCCGTATTTAACCACGTATTTACGACACATGTAACTATTTTCCTATTAGCCGAATTTGACACTATTACACGCTTTATGTACAAGTATTATTTGTACCTGACTCGATACCTGATCATTAATTAATTTGCCTATAGTGCAGGTGCATTAACATAAATTTGGAATTCCAACTAAGCATATTTTCTTTTCTTAACATTGAACTGAGGTTACTATAAAAAGTTATTAATTTTATATGGCCTGAGTTGACCCTTTTTGGCTGTTGATCCCCTTAAAAAAAGTTTGAAAACCGACCTGGGCAAATCTGCACTTTATGGGTACGTACAACCCGATTCCAGGTAGCCTGTCCTTCACGTTCTACTTTATTAGGTTTCTAATCCCCAGAAAGCTACATTTTTTTTTCTAATTTTCTCGAATTTTTGTTCTTTGTTCAAACTAACTGGATTTACATAAGCTACTTCGTTACACATGGATACCCTTTTTTTCCCAACTCTAAGCATATCTGACCAAGTGCGTATTTATTTAACCATCACATTATGCAAATCATTTATTTATTCATTTATTGTTTTTTTTTTTTGTTATTCACTCGTGATATTTTACTCCGATTTTTTTTTTCACACCTTTTTACTTAACCTAATTGCTCTGGACCGCCCCAATCAACATTAAAGGACAATTTAAAATAATCAAGTGAAATGCTGAAATACTACTCCCTTATTATTACTTTTTATTTTACAGTTTTCTAACTTATTTCTTTGACTTCCTCAGATTATTATTTCCTTCTTCCTTCCACTATATCCAACCCTATCCAGGAAATAATGTTTTTTTTTTTTTTTCTCCTTTCTTTTTTCACAACATACATATAACGCACCTACCTACTGGAATAATTTTGTGTATGTTTAACGCGTGCTGTACTTCCCGTTAATTACATTTATGGGGGCAAGGATCAAAACCTATTTTTTTTCTTTTATAACACAATTACTCTGTATGCCCCTCTAACACTTGCCTTCGCTAATAAAATTTCCACCTTATACAGCCCGTGGAAAACAACACAAATCATTCCTGTTTTACGACACGTAGTCGGAGTTTTTCTTCCGTCAATGAAACTTAGCCTAACTGTTTTCACGCATGAAAAGTTACATTTCCCACTGTACATTTTTAATTTAATTTAAAAATATATTTTTCATTCCCTATAACCCACTCTCAGTCGACATTTCTCGAGTGATATTTTTACCCAAAATTTTCCTAATAGACCCAAAAGTATTTTTTCTTTGCAAACATTTTTTTCCCACAATATTTGACTGACCATATGAAACTTTAACGTTCTCGTACAACCAATACTTTAATAGAATTTTGAATACGCACAAAAGGTACGCTACTAAAATATGACCCTACACAATATTTGCGGTAAGAAAGTCCCTACTAAAATTTTAAATAATGAGCACATGTTATAGGTAAATTCTTCTCTTTTCAGAAAAAATCAACCCCATTATACTGACACCAATTTGTAACAGGTGCCATCCAGGGGCACACGGAATTACTCGCGACCCCGCGGATTCCTATTTGTTACTTTCCAGATTTACCGAGCGGTCTTGTTAAATCTGCACACCTATGATATGTGGATTCGTTGATTAATTCGTCCAAGAGAAAACATTAGCTTACCTGATAACGCCTTAATTGGTCAACTGTAGGTGTTAGGTCCCCTTTGGTAGTCCGGCGCGAAATAAAACCCATACGTACACATATGTAAGGGAGTTTAATTTAATCGGAAACAAACTATAACAATTGCCGTTAACTAATCCCCAGTCACACGTCTCATTCCCGATAATAACTAATTAATACTTGAAGGCGCTTTGATCAACACATACAATATAATATTCCTGAACAAATACAAGAATAATAGCAAACTTCAAGGATTAATCAGAGCCAACACGACAACATAAGAACTCATGGAGCGGAAGAAAAGAACTGAAGTTTTTCGGGTTTATCCCGTTTTTATGAACATGGTAAATTTTCTAGAAAACACTCTAAATTCACCCCACTAGCGTAGCGAACCTTTACGTCTCCATAGCCACCCAGTGGCGTAGCAGACGTCAAGGTTCTCCTCGTTTCTGGAGCCGATCTTCCATTAACAACCTTCGACATTCCGTGATAGACTGTGTGACCAAGGATTTACATATATATAAGTATTTAGTAGCTTGACCTCCCATATATAATTTACATCCCATTTTCCACTGAATCATTTCCTCTGCATCACTTATCTCGACTGTCGCCAGCCGCCACCCTCCGCGAGTTTGATTCTGCGCCCCTGGCCGGCGATGCTCTGTCCAGTCGCCTTGGCCCTTCTTATGGCCACATGTGGTAAGTACCACTTGGGTGAGTTCCCGGAATGAGACAATTTACAAAAAATCCTCTAGAACCCAATTCGTCACGGCCGAAACACTTATTTAGTAAACGCTCTTAATTATCTTAAAAATTGACACAATAACGAGATTTACGAGATATCCTGGGCGGTCTCTATCGCTTTCTCCGAAATAAAGGATATTCTAAAACTGAAACTAGGAATAGCTTTTTGCCTGCCCATTTTGTCGTTTTGTTACAACATCAATAATCAAAATTAAAGTAATAATGTATTGTGTATGTATATAAGTAAAAAAGTTATTAAAAGGACTTGTCGTCTGTTTAACGAGAGATATCCACATGTACGGCCTTTAAACAAAACTGCCTTCAAGAGAATAGAAGCAAATTTTAAAGGATTTGGCACTCAAGTTACTAGAACACGTCCCAAATATGTTACTGGTGATGAAGGTAATCAACTAAATGTCTTGGCATATTTCAATGGGATTCCACATACGTCGATTAGAGCTGAGTCGGAAGATTTGGGACTATATTACTCGTCAATACAGAGAATTCTGGCAAAATATAAAACGCATGCTTTTTCCATTTTAAAACTGCAAGCTCTCCACTCAGGTGACGAGGTACGGCGCGTGCCATTTTGCGAAAGCATTTTAGTGAAAATGCAGGAAGACCTACATTTTTTGAAGAAAATTATTTGGACCGACGCGACGAGTTAAAAATTAACAGAGAAGGGATAATAAAAAGGGGGAATTGGCATGTTTGGGCAGAACACAATCCACGAATGGTGCGTGAAGGTAACTTTCAAAATACATTTAGTTTTAATATTTTTTTTGATTATGGGTAATCGCATGTGTTTTGAAGTGTATGATGAAAATTTAAATTCTCGTAAATACCTAGAAATTCTTAGAACGGTAGTTTCAATTTTTTTGGAAAATTTGCCACTAAATCTTCTAAATACGTGTTGGTAAAAAATGGATGGCGCTCCAGCCCACTCAACCCGTGAAGTTTACCATGAATTAACCAATATGTTTGAAGATCGCTGGTGAGCTTCATGGCCCGCTAGTCAGAAGTAATTTAATAAAATGTAAAACTATGGTATCGAAGAAAAATACCTCGATAGCAAGAAAACGGTAGCAGATAGGTATAGGGAATCCTAATACAGAATTAAAGATCACTCAATTCTCCATCACATAGAGCAATAAAATACAGGGTGTTCCATTTAAGAAAACTGACTTTTGAGCAGTTGAAATTTTTGTAGATAAAAAAACATCACATTACATACCACCTGAAACCTTAATAGTCCACCCAAGGGCAGCCCAAAGTTTGCTACTATAACTTTTGTTTTGAATCGGTGACGAGCATTTCAATAGGATACTACAAAAAGCTATTTTTTTCAAAAAAATTAAAATATCTCAAAAACTGCTGAAGATAGGTATTGTTAACAAAGTCAAACTAAAATTAGGAGGGGAATTTAAAAAATGTATTAATATACTGGGTGTTCCATTTAAAATAAGGAAGTTGATAGCTACTTCCGGTATAACCGGAAGTGTCAGAAAAACACAAGTATTTTAGTTGAATAGACCGTCCCCGCTAACCCCTGATTCCAAATTTTCAAAAATAAATTTCAATGGGAAGTTCATAACCTTTTGATGAACGGGTTAGCTGAATCACCCTGTATAGGGTGTTGCAGAAAAGCGTGATAAATAAAAATGTTTTTTTCTTTTGGAACACCCTAAGTATATATTATATCACTAAATAATTGGGCTAATCTCCCTGATTACGAATAGATATAGTGTATTGTATTTAAAAAAATCTAAACAAAAAAACGGCTATTTCAATGTTACGTATTGTATGTAATGGATTCAAGAATGCGCTTGCAATTGTTCGGATATACTCGTATCACAAAATCTAAAGAAATAAAAATTGACTTTATTTCTTTTTACTCCATAACCTAGTAGATGTAATACTGAAAATCAGTTTTAGCTGTGGAACTGTAAAATATGCATAGTTAGATGAAAAGAAAAGTATATTAAAAAGAATAAACTTTGACAATTATAAACAACAAAATAAAAAAAATAAATATTGCTATTCCAATTTCTTGATATTCTGAAAATGGCCACCGTTCATCTTTATACAGAGGCGGTATGCTTTTTTCAATTTATCAAGGGCTTTGACTACCCAAAGTGGATTTGTATTTGTTGTTTCAATACCATATTGTATGATTTATTTTAATAATGGAACATTATTGTGTCCTTTTAGATATATATTATTTTTCAATTAACAATATAAAAAGGTATCAAGAGGGGTTAGATCTGGAGTATTCGGCGGCCACTTAATTATTCCATGTTTTTGAATCTAGGTTTCATATTTTTCATTTAAAACAATTGTTATTAAGCCTACATTATGGGGTGGTGCCCCATCTTGCTGAAAAACAATTTCTCGCGCTTCATTTAAAGGTAATTCATCGATTAAATCTTCAATGTCGTTCTGTAGCTTGTCATTCAATTCTGCAGCTTACAAAAACGTATTCAAAAATACGGTTACAAAAAATCGGACTCAAAATTTTATTCTTTTTTTATCTCACTCCATAAGTTTGCAGATCGGCGACCAGAATGTTTCACTTCAAAAAAACTTTTCGGGACTGTAACGAATGTGTAATGAATGTTTTTCCTATTTGAAATTCCCGCTGCGCTAAAACAGGATATATCACACAACATTTTATAGAAAAAAATTTGGATCGCTTTCTAGTTTTTCTAACATAGTTCTGCAGAATGTCAAACGTTCTTGTTTATTAGCTTGGGTTGAATGTTGGACCCTTGTCCGATTAAAAGGATGAAAAAAAAAGGTATTTTTTTCAAAGTCGTAAATGCTTTTCCAACACTTTTTTAACAAATTTTTGACACAACCTCTTATTGAGTTCTAATTCAGCCAATTTTGACAAGTTGACAATAATCTTGCGTAGGTATTCGAACAATTACAAGCGCATTCTTGAATCCATGGCATACTACACGTAACACTGAAATAAGCGTTATTTTTGCTTTTTTTAAATAAATATAATAAATCATATATATTCGTAATCAGGGAGATAAGCCAAATTATTTAGTGATATACCTAATACCTATGAAGGGTGTTCCATAAGAAAAAAAATACATTTTTGTTTATCGCGCTTTTGTGCAACACATACATAATACCATGTCATAAAAACATTGTACCCTACAACTTTTGTATTTAACGTTTATTTATATAAAGCTAAATAAAAAAGTTAAGGGGGGAGGGGGAGACTCATTTATAGTGAAACACCCGGAACATGTTGCACACAACAAAATACATTATTGTGTTGTGTGCTTTGTGCTGTGCTTCTTGTTCTTTTCAGTATTATTTTCCGTAACACTGATTCAATAACTGATGTTACCTCTCCTAAGAATGGATCTGTATGTAATAAATAGTTAGTCCCCTAATGGGAACCGTCTATGAGTACGTGAAAACGGAGCGACCTGCAACATATTAGTCTGCTTGGGCTTGAAGTAGCACGGCTATAAATAAATAAATATAGAAAGATAAAGTAAATATTCAGCTGACTGAAATTTGTATTAACTAATAAAAAAGAAAACAAGAAAAATATTGACATATTAATTTTGATTTAATGAAAAAATTTTACAAGGTCAAATATCCCAAATGAATTAAAAAATTACAAATAAAATGTAAACCTTCTTTCTTTTGGTAACTTTAGAATTGTTCTTAGTCTTTATCATGCCACCTTTAGGTGATATTTCATCCAGTTACTCAAAAACTCGATGCCGATAAAAAAACTCGAGATCCAAAAACTAGAAACTTGGAGCTTCAATTTTCTATTTTTTTCCTACGACCTTTCTTCCCCAAGTCCATTTGAAAATCACCTAGACAGTTCAACAGCTCTTTGAAAATCACCTAAATATTTGTGTTTTTTTTTATATCCCTTAATTTCCGCGCCTAGTGTATTTATGTTTTTCCAGACTGATTCATTTCTACCTATGTATATTAAGCAGTGTAGACATAAATATCACTAAAGCATATAACTGTTTCACATTTTCCCAAGGCTGCTTCATTTTTTTCCAGTCCAATGGATGAAAATGAAACATGCATCTTATTTTCTAAACCAAAATTTTGAACTTTTACACAAGAATCGCTTTTGTAGTAGATGGAGCACCAACTTCAAATTACGTAACCCTTGGTGGCCAGGACAAGAACTTGTCCTTCTATTCTGGGATGTCTCATATTATAAAATTTGTAAAATTGTTTCATTTTTACCTCAACTGATACTACATCATTATGTTGTAGGCAATGGTCGACAAGTAAGTATTTTCCGAATTTTTTTTACCATTCAGTTTGTTTTGTTTCACATTCATTGTGAAGTTTCGTCTTATCTACAATTACAATATTACGGCAATAATTTATCACATTGTTTCATTAAATGTACTATAACGTATTTCCAATGACTTATGGCCGCACTTCGTTGTACCACCAAATGGCCCTTCTGTAGAAAAAGGTTGCCGACCCAGGTTTTAGGGCAAGGATCGCCAAAACCTGCTCGCGGAATCCCCAAATCTCGTACCCGTAAACAGTATACCAACTTTTATTATATCTTCATCCGAATTATGCTGTGGTTGTCGATTTACTTTCGACGTTTCGCTCATCATACTATCAGCTTGTTCAGAAATTTACCGAAGTACTGATGTTGTCTTCTATTCGTCCTTATACACGGTGAGATATTAGTGCCAATTTGGTTTATTGAATCGTTCCTTTGTAAGAAACACTAAAATGTGAGGTTGTTTGCATCCTTATTTGCAAATCTGTTTCCGTATTTACAGGGTGTTCTCATACTTCTGAGCGTTAACTATAGTCCTTATTTTAAATGGAACATCCAATATATTTTTAGAAATTTGTAAAGATCACACGATTTTTGAGTCGAAAACCTTCCGACGAGTTCCATAACTTATCCTAAACCTAACCGTTTCGGAGATATTTGATGGTTTTAATAAAAAAAAATGACATCTATGTCATGGTCTGGAATGACCATCATAATTTTTTTACGTGAGAGCACAATTAAGGCGTGCTCCACTATTTGAAATTAAAATAACCTCGAAAATGCTATACCAAGTGATACATTTATTATGCTACATTTTATTAACTTAATTGTAAGTAACTTGTTTCGTTCAAATTGAACGCCCTGAAATTTTTCAGTCGAGGAAAGTTCAAGTTACGAATTTCGGAGATGTTTTCCATTTTCTTCCTGGCTGCCTGAAAAAACCTGGAAAACATATGTATGTATATTTCTAATAAAAAGTCTCCGATATCCCGGCGGTCATGCCAGGGGACGGTCTCAATATCGACTGTTTCATAATAATGAACAACGACTTGCATGCATTTTATTCTTCCATAAATCGATATTATACACATAGTTATAAATGTATTCGGGTCGACCCATCGCAATGAAGGGTGTTTGCGCTAACACAAAGATGCAGTCGGCGTCAGCTTGAAGTCGATACCCTATCTTGGACCTCTCTTTCTAACACCAGCTAATTCACACTTTAATTTGAACGATTTTCTACTTACCACTGAAACATTACTAATATGCTCAAAGCCCTCGTTTCGCCAACCAACTTGACCTCATAGGAAGATGATATATCAACGTTATATCCTATTATACAAATATTCCTGTTGTCCTTTTTAGTAACCAGAATACTGAACTGTTAGGTATCTGATTAGTATTAGTATTATTACCGAATATTATTATTATCGAATTATTAGCTCCACATCCATATAGTGGAGTGACAGTACATTGTTCACGAAAAATTAAAAAAAAATATTGGCTAAATGGGCCTAAAATGTTCTGAAAGATTTTAAGTTTAAGCCCCCATTTAACAATGTATTACCCCCATTTAACAATGTGTATTACCCCCATTTAACAATGGGGCTAATGCACTTTCTCCTTGACTATGTGTTATTTGAAAACGATGCAACATATGCACTTAAAATTTGATACATGTGTACAACGTAATAGAGTCTACAAATATGAAGATTTTTAGCTTAATAGGGTGGGAAGTTCAGGGGGTGGAAGGGGGTAATTATTTAAAATAGGTTCAATAAACATTTTTAATATTATTTACTTTCACATCTACGTAGTGAAGTATAGTAGGTATTTATGAAAACTTTTAAAAAAATTGTATTGGCTAAATAGGCCTAAAATGCTCTGAAACATAGAGACTCTAAGTTTAAGCGAAAAATAATTTTCTGTCTGTCTGTTTGTTTGTCTGTAAACGATAACTCGAAAACGAGTTAAGATATCAACTTGAAATTTGAAACAGGTATGTAACATGATGAGGTCTGGAGCTGATTAGATTTTTTGGAGGATAAATGGGAGTATATACAGTGTGACCCATTTAAAATGGAAACAAGCCTAGAAAATTGGTATTTATTATCCGATATATTTCGGGTTTTTTCTAAAAGATGGAGCAGTAAAAACTCTATTCTGGTGCAAACTATTAAAATTTGATTTCTATGTTCAAGGCCTACTTCCAATTTTTTTCACTGTAAAATTTTACAAAAACTATTTAGCGATTTTTTTATTTCAAATCTAACTACGGCACTGGATTCGTCACCCCCTAAAACGGTTTTATGTCAAATTTCGTAAATAAATATTTAATATTGAGGGATTTATAACAATGTTTATGTTGGTTATGAAAAATGATTTAAAAAAAATGGGAAATTAATGTTACGTTTTTAATACAACAATACAATAAAATTAACATCACAGTACAACAATATTTTAAAATTTTGTAACTTGTACTAGGCCACCGTTGATTACGATGCATTTTTGAATCGCTTACGAATATTTTTTTGGACATCGTGTAGTTGCTGCGGGGTAACTTCTTCACAGGCTTACCTGCTTCTTGCATACAACTCTTTATTGCCAGGGCGTGACTTATAAACTTTGGATTTTATGACACCCCATAAAAAGGTCCAACGGCGTTAAATCCGGGGACCTGGGTAGCCATCTAATTAGGGGCTATTTCTACCTATCCATCAGTTAGAAAAGTTAGCATGAAGTCATTCGGTAACCACTCTTGCATTGTGGATATGACATTCATCTAATTGAAGACGACGATATACCTTTTTTTGTACTGCAATTTCATGGAATATATTCCAAAATTCATTTCTTAGGAACTGCAAAAACTGTACGCTATTCATATTACCCTCAAAAGAAACGGCAAATGACTGTTTCATTGAGTATCCCACACCAAACATTAAATTTTTGAGAATATTGTCGTTTACAATACCCACTCTATTTTTTCTGTAGCCCAGTACTTAGAATTTTGTGATGATACCACTCCATTGGTTGTAAAAGTTACCTCATCACTGAATAAAATAATTTTTAGAAAATATTTGTCATTGAGGTACTCTCCTTGAGCCCATAAGAAAAATTCCATCCTCCTCTCATCATCACCGAGTTCCAAGGTGTGTAAAAACTTGGATTTGAACGATTTCATTTCATTAAATTTTTTAAGGCATCGGCGGATATTTTCTCTGGGTGAATTTAAATTTAAACTAGCTATTCTCACATTGGCGTTTGGACTATATTATATATAGTATGGATCGTATTAAATTATTAAAATAATTTAAAACGATCTGGTTGGACCTGGGTCGTCTTTGTATATGATTCGTCTTTATAATACGTCTTAACACAGCGCCGCATTCATTAAAAATTTTGGTTATTTTATAAACGGTGTTATTTTATAAACTGTGAGTTATTCATTATCTCCTATAAGGTGCACAAATTCAATGTTTTCTTGTAAATTTACTTGTCCATAGTTACAATATGAAAATAAACTAATTTCCCAATGTCTTTAAAGTAGTTATCTCGCAACAATTGCATATTAAAAATATTTGCAAACGATTTCAAAAATGCATCGACATATGGTGACTAAAAAATTAATATAAATGATATGGTTGTGTTTTAATTTTAGTGTAATGCTATAATTTTCCGTTGTTATTTTACTTATTCATTTAAATACCTAATTATTATTAACAGTTAATTATACATTTTACGTTTAATGTGATTATTAAAATATTTTATTAAAATATTTAGTATTTTTGTTGTATATAGAAGGAGAGGGCGGTTGTTTTGTTTATTTGAATGCGAATTAAAAGAGATATTCGTGTGACGTGTCGTTTTATAGGTTGTTTAGGTAGGATAATTCAAATATCACATCACAAACACAAGTCTCTGTCTGTCATTTTTACTTCCATGTCCATATCCAAAATAATTCATACGGGTCATAAAAGTCATTCAGGTCGTAAAGGTCATAAATGCCACAGAGGTCATGTTCGTTTATGGCATTGATGTCATAAACATCATAAAGGTCATATGGATCATAATGGTCATATGAGCCATACAGGTCATAAAAGTCATATCGTTTATATAGGTCGAATTGGTCATTAAGTAATAAGGGTCACAATAAACGTCATAAAAGTTATATCCAAATAATAATATCACAATTTTAAGAATGCAACCTGATTAACAAGACATCATGCATGAATATCAAACAGTTTTAGAGATTTATTGAAGTAGTTAAATACCCCGCTGAATGCATTAGTTTGAATGCTACCTTGGTCTGTAGCACCATTACGAGATTTATGAAACGAACTGGGATGTAACGAACAAATTTTGTATTTTTTTACGCTAGCTGTGATGCCAAATATCAAAAAAAAAATTCCACGTTCCATGTTCCACGATATCAGCAGAAATATATTATAAAATATTATAAGTTTAGTATATATTAGTTTCCCATTCCTCTCTTCTTGCAGTATAGCGACTTTCAAGTTTAAGAATACAACCTGATGTTTTTAACGGTTTAGTCTAATTAAATGTGGAAATTCCTAAATTCCATTGGCAGCGGTTTTAGTAATTACAGGGTGAACAGAACTCGAAAAAAATTCCTACTCTTCTTCGCCTTCCCGCCCCTGTAGTACGGTATTAACTGAAACAAAATATAAACGTGAAAACGTATATGTATAGCCAAGCTAAATCATACATTTATTCTGATTTGGATGAGACGTGTTATTGTCCCTCGGTAAGGGTGGGGGTAAATGAGATATTACTTGTAATTAAGAAAGGTATTCATGTGACATATCATTTTATATGTTTTTGAGGTAGAAGAATTCAAATATTACATTAATAAAATAAGCCTCTACTCTTATTTTTTTTATTTTGCCCATTTGCAATACACTTATTATGACCATTGATTACAAAAGTGATATAGGACATACAGGTCTTAAAAGTCACAAAATTCTTACGAGTAATAAAAGTCCTACCAAGTTATTAAGGCTAAGTTGATGATAAAGGTCACATTGGGTATGAAGATCATATTAATCGCAAAGGTCATATTTATAATAGCTTTTTTTTATTCACAATGCTATTTCATTTTTAATTTTTAATTTTAATTTTTATCACATTTAACAGTTTCTATATTTTCGAATGTCTTCTGACTGTTACATTTCTCATTAGTTGTAGGCCGCCAACGTTAATTTTATGATTATTATCAGAAATATGTTGGGCTACACAATTTTTTTCTGTTGCACCCTATTTTAAGTAAGATACATTTTTAATACTTTAATCTAGTTAAAAATCGCTGTCTAAGAAATCGCTGACCTATATGACCTTTGAGACCTAAGTATATGACCTTAATTACCTTTATGACATTTATGACATTTGTGACCTTTATAACCAATATGAATTTTATGACTACTGTGACCTTTAATGAGTGAAAGAAAACAGTCGTTGTTTTTCTCATCGTTTCTGAAAAAAATCGTACAGGTTTTTTTTCAGTTTTCCACTACATAACTAATATTACCATACCTTAGACTGAAAAATTAACTAAACTAAACTAAGATAACTAAAAATTACCAGCCTTAGACTGAAAATATCAAATATGCCATCAATTTCCAAGATAATTTTTGTACCCATTATTGACATCAAGGTTATAAATTGGATAATAAATACAGAATATTACAATGTTTTCCAGTTATTAATGGGCCACAGTGTATGTTAAAAGTGTGATACGTTCATATAGCAAGGTATTTCTCAACCATTACAAAAACGTCGGTAAATTAATTCCAATGAACCTTTATCTTATTTATCAATGTTGGTATAACAAATTTATTCACTCCAATAGTTTTAATTTAAGGTTATTTAATAAAGAACGTCAAGTTCGTTTATATAAATTTTCGAAAGAACAATAACGCAGGCAGGCAAAACTCTCAGTAAAACATTGGAAAACAAAACAGAGAAAAGCGAAGGTTGGGATACAATATGGCATTATGAAACTTAATGAATTATTGCTTTAATTAAGTGATACGATATCAAACAAAATAATCGTCTCGTTTAGCCGCTGTTATTTGTTAGTGGTATAAAATCGTAGTGAACTGTCTCGAAAAAGTTCCTAACTTCCACAGTTCAATGAATAATGCTGAATTTTGTTTATAGTAAACTTAACTCAGTCATTTAATATTAATTTGCGCTTCAGGATATAGAAGGATATAGAAGGATATAGAAGGATCCATATAATTTAAATAAATTAAGTTATACCTATTTGAATCGGAAATATTTAGATTTTAATGCATATACACCGTGATCAAAATAAAGTCGACACTCTTACTAACTATGTTGGCAAATAGTTGTATTTTTTTTAGTATTCTGAATATAACACTAATTTCAAAACAATTCAACTATGTGGAATGCCAATGAAAATTTAAAGTCGCTGTAAAATTTTACACAAAAATTAAATGACATCATGCATGAATATCAAACAGTTTTAGAGATTTATTGAAGTAGTTAAATACCCCGCTGTTAGTTTGAATGCTACCTTGGTCTGTAGCATCATTACGAGAGTTATGAAACGAACTGGGATGTAACGACCAAAGATTGTATTTTTTTACGCTAGCTATGATGCCAAATATCAAAGAAAATAATTGGACGATAGTGTTACACGATATCAGCAGAAATATATCAAATATTAGTTTCCCATTCCTCTCTTCTTGCAGTATCGCGACTTTCAATTTTAACACAACATTCACATAACGAAAATATTTGAAATGTTTTTTTCTTATGTACAGCTCTGAAAATTTCTGTAAAGAATTAAGTAATTCACTGTTTTTTTTTAACTGTTAGTACTGATGAACCATTATTTGTCATTAACTGAAAAGTTACATTTTTGATTGAACATTAGTGTATTTCAAAATTTGAAGTCATTGTGAAATTTTAGACAAAAAAGACACAATGGGTGAATATTAAACAGTTTTAGAGATTTATTGTAGTTGAATTCCCCGTTGAATGCAATAGTTTGATCTCTACCTTTGTCTGTACATTACGAGAGTTATGGAATGAACTAGGATGTACCGAACAAAGATTGTATTTTTTACGCTGACTAGGATGAAAAATATCAAAGAAAACAATTGAACGACAATGTCTCATGCCTCTCTTCTTGCAGTATTTATAAAATTTGTCATTAACGGAAAATGTTACAATACACAAAAATTGAATAGTAATATATCATGTTACCTATTTTTAATTTGTTGTTTAAATTTGGCGTACCAGCTTAAAATTACATTCTAAGCACTTATCTAAAATAGGTTTTTTTTTTGAAACCTCAACAACCAACCTTTCCTTTTATTGTTCTGTGTTGTTTTCTCCGCCATACTACTGAGTACGTTTTTTGACTGATTGTCGTTTTTTGAAGATATCGCCGTAACAAAAAGTTCCCCATATGCTTGGAACATTATGGACACACTGTATATGTAAATCAAATGCGAAGCAAATATCTCAAAGTTTCCATATTAACTTTAGACAAAAATACTTAATTTTACTGATAAAGCTCAAAATCAAATCAGCTGATACATGTATTCCATATGATACATGTTTGAAATTTTAAGTTGATATGTTTATAACTTATCATATAAATATTTAATCAAGTAAGTTTGACAAAGCGAATAAGTTTATCAGTTGAATTTTCTATGATACTCCTACGCCTCGCGGCAACAATTATACGACTTTGCTTATCAGTAACCATTCAGTGTTCTCTCGATAAACAGGGAGTCCTTCTACACGATGGCACTTCACACTTCACATCATACAAACTGCTCGCGTCTATAGCTATATGTTCTAACTGCAAAGCCCAGGTAAACTCATCTACGCCGTCTACAAAATGTGATGGTTGTCGTAATAATTTACATACGGCTTCTATTGGCTTACAAGCGGACGCAGCTATCCGCATAAAACGCTTTAAATGCAAAAATGTTAAAATATACTGTAATGCCTACAACTCCGTAGATGATAAATTGGAACGATGAAAACCTTTTCCAGCCAACCTATCTCAAACACAAGTTGCAGAACTAGAGAAGAAGATTACCAATTCTAATAAAACTCTCGACCCAATTGTTTACGAAAATGTTGTTGCCTAGGGCTTTGAACTGATTGATCGTTCATTTAATAAATGTATTTAAAGTAGTTCTGGGCGGCGGTATATGGTGTCCATCTACGAGAACACGGTGTGACATGCGACGTATTCACAATATAGAATGAAAGTATCGAGCATCGGTTAGCTAGCCCGGAAAAATATTGTAATTTAAAAAAAAATAAATAAATGCTTGAGTATTTATTAGGTACCTCGTATTTATTGAATATATTTACAACAAATGACTCGACGTTCAGATATAAAGTGGATATTACAAACCTAAAAATGGAAATAAATAATAAATAAAAGCTTGGCATGAAAAATATTATAGTAAGGTTGAAAATACAAAATAATAATACTAATAATAATAATAATAATAATAAAAATCTTTATTTGTAGGTAGTAAATATACATATTGTGACATTTGTAAAAGTGACATTTGTGACAGCTGACATTTATTAAGTTTTATAGTTTACATACTTAGTTTATTTAGTTTATACACACTAGCTATTAGTAAAGAATTGTATGGAATGACATATTGAATATTCTGGATGTCAAAAGAATTTTCTAGAAATGTAGAAACTATAAATACTGGTGTTGTTGCTAGGATAGAGTTAGTTATGTTTTGAATGTTACATGGTTAAGACCCACGAGTTGTAGATTGTTAAATAAACGTGTTTGAATTGGAGAAGTGAATAATTTGAAGAGAAATTCGTAACATATTGTAATTTAAAAAAAAAATGCTTGAGTATTTATTAGGTACCTCGTATTTATTGAAGATATTTACAACAAATGACTCGACGTTCAGATATTATAAAGTGAATATTACAAACCTAAAAATGGAAATAAATAATAAATAAAAGCTTGGCATGCAAAATATTATAGTAAGGTTGAAAATACAAAATAATAATACTAATAATAATAATAATAAGTGCCACTTACTCACAACATTCAGAAGACTGAAGGGGAGAAGATCGCGAAATACGAAAATCTATCAATCGAGCTGAAGCGCCTATGGAAACTGGAGAAGGTGGAGACGTACGCCCTAGTAATATCGGCAGAGGGCGTGATGACGACCAGATTCGCCAAGAACATCGCGGCATTAGGACTGTCTTATAATATTATTCGAAATGGCAGAAGGCAGTTGTACTACAAACATGTCATATTGTAAGAAAGGTTTTGGGACAGGATGAATTTCCTCCCCTCGCCTGAGCCTAATTTCTGCTGGAGGCGGGGATGAGATATCAAGCCATCACTGTCTGCAGCAGGAATGGGTGAATGTTTCCCAGCGTTTACGCTGAGAAGTGTGACTATAAAGTCGGCGAAATAATAATAATAATAATAAAAATCTTTATTTGTAGGAGATTTTAAATATACATATCTATATATAAAAATAATTTGATAGATACATAGTAATACTACAAAAGGGACTGAAAACAGTAAACTGATCTAAGTTTCAGCCCGTATTGCTAAGAAAGTAACAGATTCTCTAATGTGGACATTCAGTACAACGTATTCATTTAAATTAAGTGAATCGTGGTAGATAAATATAGAGGTAACAAATTCTTATGAAATCAACATTATAGATAATGTGTTCAGTGTTCACCTAGCAAAAATTTCTTATACTCATACTTAAATGTTGCCGACTTAAGCCCTTTGTGATCAATAGATACCCTATTATATAAAATATATATATTAAAAGAAAAACTTCTACAATACATTGAGGTTTTATGGGGTGGAGGTGAAAGCATTCCTCTGAATCTCAAATTTAGGGTATGGAGTGACGTCCTGAACTTTCTGAATTTAATTTTGTTGTACAAATATGGAGGGAGACTTATTTAACATTATATTGTGATATAAGGTTACATTATGAAGAATGCGTCTATTTTCCATGTTTAGTCATTTTGCAGCCGTCAATTTATGGGACACCCGATCGTATTTTCTAATACCATAGATAAAACGCAAGCACGCTTTTTGGACTCTTTGAATTCTATTAACATCCGACTTATCTAAACAAGGACCATATACAACATCACAATCATTTAAGTGACAATACCAACATACATATCTGTAAGTCTAATTTTAAGTTCTTGTGATAGTATGTGGCGATGCGGATATAAATATTTTAAACTTGCATACGCTTTTTGTAGACATTTGCTCACATGTTTTTTTAAAACGCAGATCTGTATCCATTTCAATGTCTAAGTTTTTTGCTAATTTGGTGCAAGCTAACTCATTATCGCCCACTGTAATTTTAATAGTTGGCTCTACTTCATTTTTACACTTGTCAAATACCAATAAAGATGACTTGGATACTGGATTTATCGTTAGATTTTGACGTCGAGACAGTGCTATAAGTATTTGAAGATCATTATTAATTATATTATTTGCCTGCTCTACGTTATCATGAAAAAACGAAAAATAAATTTGGATATCATCTGCATATTAGATGAACTCTGCAATGAGCTAGACAAGTTGTAATATTGCAAGTGTAAAGACAAAATAATAAGGGCCCTAGGATAGAACCTTGGGGTACTCCACATGATATGTTCCCACCATTAGATTTACCATTACTAGTCTCTACGAACTGTGTCCTATCAGTTAAGAAACATTTTATTAAACCGATTGCATTGTCTGAAAAACCAACATAATGTAAAATAGAAATTAACAATTCATGATTAATCGTATCAAAAGCCTTAGTATAGTCTAGTAATATAAGAGCAGTCGTTTTTCCTGAATCTATGTCAGTGAATATGTCGTCTGTTACCTTTAACAAGGCGGTTGCACAACTGTAGCCTGCACGAAAGCCAGATTGGTATAACGGTAAGATGTTATAGATATTTATGTATTCACGAATCTCGAAATTCATGATTTTTTCAACAATTTTGGACAACACTGGAAGTATACTAATAGGCCGAAGTTCATTAAAGTTAGATATATTACCCTTTTTTGGTAAAGGTACCACTCGTGATATTTTCCAAACGTCTGGGAAAACACCATCCACAAGACATGTGTTTACAATATTTGTAATAAATCGCAATATAAAAGGACAACATAGTAATAACATGTCTATATTAATTTGATCAGACCCGGTACCTTTTGATTTGATTTCTATTAGACATTTATATACTACATTTTGTGTAACTGAAGTGAATGAGAATAGTTCCCTAAAATTATCCTTGAGATTTTGACTATAACATTGTTTAAGGTCAATATCAGGTGGAGAAGTACTATTTAAATACTGCAAAAAGTAATTGTTAATTTCGTTTGGTTTATTCAGCATTTCGGGTAATACTTGTATGTTGTCACTAGCTTTATTATATACACTAAGATCTTTCAGTTTCTTCCAAAGTTGTTTACTACTATTTCGGCTATTATTTACACAAAATTCAAGATAACTCTTTTTCTAGTTAGATATAGCAATATTTGTATAGTTACGAATGTCTTTATAATAATTCCAGTGTTGTTCACTTTTGTTTTTTTTTAAATGTATTTAGAGCTTTATCTTTCAGAGAGATCAGGGAGTTTAATGTATTGAAATACTGAACTTTATCATTAATGTTTTGTAAATAAAACAGATCATCAAAAGGAGTTAATCTTAACAGTTCACCTAACAGTTCATTATCAATACGCTTTAGATTTCGAGTGCTAAATATCTGCTCCTTATATTTTTCAGAATCGATTTTTAAAGAACAAAATACTGGATAGTGATCAGATACATTAAAATCACCTTGTATACCACATGAACTGTCTAAATGTTCATGTATTAGAATAATATCTAATAAAGTAGAAGAATTTTGCGTAACCCTTGTAGGAGTATTTATAATTTGTTTCAAATTGAATGACTCTATGCAGTCAATGAACATAACAGATTTTCGACTTACAGTATTCAACAAATCGATATTTATGTCACCTCCACAAATAATATCACTACAAACAGGTATAAATTCAGACAGATACTCTTCAAGACTGTGAATGAAATCTAATACATTTTTATTCGGTGGTCTATATAAGCTACCAACCACGTATGTTTTATTACACAATTTAATTTTTTACCCACAATTGTTCAAGGGCATCAACAGTGTTTTGATTTAGGACCTCGTAACCCAAACTTACAGAAAAATAGCAACACCTCCACCTCTAGTATTCCTATCCTTTCTTGAAATGATGAAAGGAAAATTAATAGGGAGAAAAAAATGCAAATAAAATATAAAAAACTATTCCTTTGTAATTTCAATCAATAAAAAAATAAACCTTATTCATTGGCAAGTACAAAGTAACCGTTATAGTTGACAGTAAGTTGCCGTTAAATAAAATAAAACTCAATATTGAACAAATTATGATCAAATTTTTGAAAACCAAGAACGGTGTAACTATTGGCATGACTTACATTTTGTATTTTCAATACGCCTAAGATACTTGCGTAAATTAGTCCGATCAATGTACACTTTTACTTTGCAAAACGGTAAAAATAAATAAAAATTTGGATTTAGAGTGTTAAAAATATGTGTTATACAATGCGCTATGATATATTCTGCATTTTGTGCAATTTACCCAAATTGGGCTGCTCCTGAATGCGCGCAAAACCGCAGTAGGCTTGGTTTTTTTAATTTTCTGACTAATTAATCGATAATTGTAACATTCCTGAGAAAATTATGAAAACGGCAAAGGGTGTAGAGAATTTTCACATGAACCCATTACCGAAATACATTTAAAGGATTATATTACAGAAAAAATTGTTTAAAAATAGTCTACAGAATTTCAGACAAATAATACACATATTTTTCACATTATTTTGAGAATCATTGAAAGGTAATTTTCTTGTGGCTTTACATTTTTAAGGGTAGGTTCTTATCAAACTCGACCAAATAATCGATTGTTTTTCATGTTTTGATAGCTTATTATGTGTAGAATATATTCCCAAAATGGTTTGGCCGAAAATAATTGTATAAAAAAGTTATAACACAAAAAGCAGACCCACCTTTTTACGCGAAAATTGAGTTCGTGCATCGGCTATCTACCCGTGGTAGATAGCCGATCTACTACGTCTGGGTGACAGTACGTTGTATTCTATTATTTTTTTTTTTTTTTTTTTTTTGGTTTACGGCGTCGACTTCTAAGGTCATTGGCCGTTTTACTAAGGTATAGTTATTTAGATTTAGTTGAAAAGTGTGTTCATGAACACGAGTTAAGTATGTACATGTTGGTAATCATACTCTTGGCTTTATATTTTGTTGTACATATCTGTTTGTTTTAGGAATTCTATTACTTTTCTCATCATATTTACATCGTTTGAAAGGATCCTCTCTAGGCTATCTTCCCATCCAATGAATTGGCGGTGCTGAGTATACGACGGGCAATCAACAAGTATATGTTCAACTGTGAGAACAACATTACACCTGAGACAGCGTGTAGGTCTGCTTTTACCTAGTAGATGTAATGATGTTAGGTGAGTGTGTGTCATTCTCAAACGTGTTATCACTGTTTGCTCTCGTCGCCTAAGTTGAATAGGGTCTTTCCATTTTAAAACGTTAGGATGTATTTTTTTATATGCTGTGTCAGTCTCCTCCCATTTGTTTTGCCATTTGGATAGATATATATGTTTAGCCGTTAACGTAACATCCTTTTCTCTTACAGGGATTCCTTGACAGACCTCATTTTGGTCTGCTGCTGTGCGAGCTGCGTCATCTGCTTTCTCGTTTCCTAAAATACCTATGTGGCTTGGCGTGAATATAAAGGTTACTTTTTTGTTTGTATGTTTTAATGATTGAAGAAGGTTAAGTATCATTTGGGGCATAGGTTCTATATTGAAAATATTTTCAAAAGATTTCAGGGAACTCAAAGAGTCAGTGCATATAACAAATGAGTGTTTCCCAGATAACTCACAAAAGCGCAGTGCCTGCCAAATCGCATACATTTCAGCGGTATATATACTTGCTGAAGTAGGTAGAGTCCAAGAATGTGTTTCGTTGTTGACAGCGAAAGCACAACCTACCCCATTATCTGTTTTAGACCCATCGGTATATATTATCTCTGCTTCTGTATATTGGTCCAGTGTGTTAAAAAAATGTTGTTTTTAATAAGGCTATGTTTGTATCTTGTTTACGAAAAGAAGCGCAGTCCAAGTGGCATTCAGGGCGGGAAAAGTGCCACGGCGGATCCTCGGACACATTTTTTGGGTATAAATTTTCGACCTACTGTTTAAATAGGTACCATCACCTGTATTGAGTAGGACGACGTCGATCTCTTCTATAAGTGTTTCTATCATTCTACCCCTAGCATCAGTGTGACCAGAACCCCAAAGGACGTTATGGGCGTTGAAGTCCCCATTTATAGTAAAAGGAGTGGGTAGTTGAGAAGAGATATTTAAGAGATCGTCAATACTCCAATTGAAATCAGGTAGGTATATGTTGCAAAGCGTCATTTTATATGGGAATTCGATTTGTATGGCAATTACCTGAAGATCTGATTGGATAGGAACTTCCTGATAAGGGATGCTATTTTTAATGAAAATTGCGACACCTCCTCTGGCTCTCAATCGTGGGATAACATCTTTCCGAACACTGTTATAGCCTCTCAGGTTAAAAATTTCATCTGGTTTTAGATGCGTTTCTTGCAGGCATATTGCAAAAGGAGATTTCTCCAGCATCAAACTTTTTAGTTCCGGGTAATGAGTCTTGCAACCATTGCAGTTCCATTGTAGAACGTTTGAAGCCATTGTTCATATATAAGTTTTGGAGCTTAAATTTAGATAGCTGGATTAGAAATAGATATATAATTAGATAGACTAATGGTGATGGGCTAATTAGGTAGATAAATGGATGTATAATTAGATAGACTAATACGTAACTAACAGATAAATAATTAAATAAATAAATAACAGAAAAAGGTAAGTTATAAGACATATATAAAGTAGGAAGACAAGACATTTAAATAAAAAGATAAAAAGTACATATATAAAAAGTATGTATATGAAGGTATCACAGAATGTTGTCACAGAAATATCACAGTATTAATCTGTCGTAGGTTTACGAGATTTGCCTTTCGGCCATCCCTGTTTTCTTTTTTGTTTTTTTTTTCGGTCAGCTACAACGGAGCTGAGGGATGTTTCATCTCCTGATGATAAGGAGACTTGGTCGGGTGAGTTAGTTCTTTTCCTTTTTTCCGGCGCTGTAATTGGTGCCACCATCTTGCTGAACGACTCTTGTTTGATTAGTGGCGTTATGGCCGTCATTAGTTTAGGTATTAGTTGCTCCACGAGGGGAGCAAAATCCAAGGTAGGTGAGTTTATTGCAGCTCGAGCATATGACATATTTGTTACTGGTGTTTGAATTTTGATTTTCTTTTTTGCTTCGTTATAGGTGAGGTTTTCCTTTGTTTTAATTTCTTGAATTGCAGCTTCCTGTTTGTAGACAGGACAGTTCCGAGATCTAGCAGAGTGCGTGCCATTACAGTTTACACATATTACGGGGTCCTCACAAGGGCTACCTTCGTGGAGAGATTTTCCACACACGCAAATTTGTGGTTGGTTACACCGAGCGGAAGTGTGTCCGAACTTTTGACATTTGAAGCATCGCATTGGTGGAGGAACATATAGTCTCACCTGTAGAGAGTAGAAAGCTGCTTTCACTCGTTTTGGGATTATGGGAGTATTGAAAGTAAGAATGTGATTCGGCGAGTCCACAAGATTTCCTCTCTCCTGACTTTGATGCGTCTGATTGCGATAACACCTTGGCCCTTCATTTCCTCAAGAATTTCCTCAGTAGTACAATTTAAAAAATCAGGGCAGTAAATAACTCCTCGAGATGTATTAAAAATTGGGTGAGGAATGACATTTACCCGAAATTCTCCCAAAGACTTCACTTCAAGGAAGCGCTTGACTTGTGCGGCGGATATAGTTTCAACCAAAAGACCATCTCTTATTTTACGGATATTTCTCCTACTACCGATGACACTATATATGTTTCTCTCTATGATAAATGGATTTACTTTTGAGAAGTCTCCTTCATCCCTTTTCACAACCAGAAACCGGGGGAGGGACCCCGTCTCCTGGCTTGTGGTTATGGTGGGAGTTATTTGGAGTGGACCCCCATCCACATCCCTGTTTTGAGAGGAGGACGCCTCTGACTTTTTTGAGGATATGTTTTTAATCATGTTCCCACGAGTAGGCTCTGAACTAGACGTCGACTGTAGCAGAGCAGGCTTACCACAGAAAGGCTGTTTTACAACCGGAGGGCGCCAGGTATCCGGAGGAAGCCGTTTGCGACTCACTAACGCAGAGCCATCCATCCCTCGGCACGGCAAACACCTTAGGATTTCGGATTTGTTTTAAAGGTTTACTCCCCGATATCCGACGTGTTCTGCTTAAACAGGGCTACCTCTAGTCGGATGTGGTTCGTCACCACGCACGTCGGTCTTACTGATGAAGAGGCTATATATTCGCTTCCCACCAGTCTGGCAGTCCTCTTTCCAATACAAAAGCATACATTTCGCCTTTGCCGCTACTAAGCGTAGAAAAAGGCCTCCCTCAGCCCCTGTATTCTATTATTATTTTATGTTATATCAATTGTTTTATCAATGTTTCATTCATATTTATTTTTAAAAACGACAGCAAAAAAGCTTATTCAATTAGTCCTGAGGATGCAAATAAATTTTGCGAAACGTCGACTAACTGAAAATTAGTTTTTTTTTGGAAACATTTGACCTCATCCCACTAATTAACTATATGGTTATATTAAGTATAGCTACCCCAAGTGCCACCAGATGTCGAAAGATATGATATGACTCAGAAGTATTGGAAGATATACTCTATATATACTAATATCAACGGTTGTAGCGTGTAGCATTAGTTGATGACGTGCAACATATTAAAATAGTCGCGTGATATTTAATTTTATAAGAACATGCTTAATTTAACAAAAAAAGTTGCTATAGGTAATACAATTAATCGAGGAGGAACTCGCAAAAAAAATTCGAAGAAAATCAATTCAGTATTGAATGCGAGAGTTTGTTAGTACACCTGCAAAAAAGTTGAAAGACTTGAATTAATGTATGGCCCTGAAATTGCTGTTTAGTCAAAATATGCATTATTTTGCCATTAACTCATAAAATCCCTTATCAAATCTTTAAACGCATTACCTGAAATTCTCTGTTTTTCAGGCCTATCTGCACGATGTCTCCAAAACTACTTGATGGTTCACTTTTTTTTATTTTAAAGTAGATAAAATTTATTGGAGGATATACCTAAATGCAGGTGATATTTGATTTCTGATTGGAGTTACAAGGGCTATAGAAGAATATCTGACCAACGATGGATCAAATGGATCAAAACATGGATCAAAACAGAATATCGTTGCCTCAAAATTACAAGGTTCTATGTTACATAGGAACTGTTTTGAGATAAGCGGATTTAAAGTTTTTGGTGGTAGAAGAACAGTCGTATGCTTCTTTGAAGCCCCCTTCTTTGAAACTGTCAGACTGAATAGTGATGTTGCCAAAGGTTCTAAGTTGTACATAGAACCTTGTGGAATATAACTCCGAAACCGATAAAATTGTAACATAGAACCTTATAATACTAAGATAGCGATTTGCCTATTATACAGATAAAAACTGGTGGTGCTGTGAACTTGGACAGAAAAACAGATGAGCGCGAAGCAACGACGGAGTGGTCAAAAACGATCAAAATTCCATGCGAGGTAGTAAATGAAGGGGTAAGAGCCAAAATGGTCTAAGTGGCGGTTTTTACAAAAATGAGTTAAGTGCAAATTCAGGTAATTAAAACTAAAAAAATATTTACTAGGAATAGGATCCAAGTGATTTTTAGACATTTGGCGCTATCTTTTAATCAATGGCAAAAGTAGGTTAACTAAACTGCTTATTTGATTAGTGGCAAAATGATCCAAGAGCACTTGGACCGTTTTGTCACGAATAAATGTTTTGATTTGTTGACCGCTCATGGTTACATACTCTGTCAAGTTTCAATATTTAGTATAGTTTCCTATTTAGTGAGTTTCTAGTGTTTGATTATGAGTAAACAAAAGAGAATTATGTCAGGTATATTACTAGATTAAAGTTATATTATCTAATATCGATATTGAGATTTGTTTAAGAGTTTGCCACCAACTATCGAAGAACTGATTTGCTATACTGCCGTCCTTAGGAAAAACACCGCATGTGCAAAAATTATGAAATTTGAGTTAAGCACGAAAGTCAGTTCTAGACAGCTTATATGACATATTTCCATAAGAAAAACACCGTATTTACAACCACAAATATATTTTTTTTAAAGAATTATAAACCTAGCATCTACAAAAAGATCTACTAAACTGAAGAAGAACCCCGCAACTACAACGCTACTTAGGAAAAACACCGCATATATACTTGTCGTAGTCTGCAGATGCCGTGTTTGTTCTAAGTAAAATGCAAACGCGGTGTTTTCGCTAAGTAATTGGTTGATTTACAGAATGTAATATTGCTGCCTAGGCTTGACATGTTCAAGAAAGTTATATTTACTCAAAGAATTTCTGCATTCAACGAAAGCTTTGTACCTCTGGGTAAAGTAAAAAGTCAAAAGACTTTTGTATACTTATGGCACGACGCCATTGCTGGACGGGGAAAAGAATGGATAATTGGCTCCTTTAATGCGTGTTTTTTTACATCACAGGGATTATAAACACTTTGTTCTTTAGGTTGATAACTGCTCAGGATATATCCTTCCTGGTGTATATTGTAAATTCGGACGCCATTGCTGCTGAAGATATTTATGTCAAGTATTTCGAACCAGGACATACCTTTATGTCTGCCGACAGTTTCCACCATCAGTTGGAACTGTCATTAAAAAAGCAAAAGAAAACTTACGATTTTGATGATTTCATTACAGCTGTCGGAAAAACGAATTAAAAAAAGATGGAAGTCAAAATTATGCACTGTATAGATTTTTTTTAAGTGGCAAGATTTTTCGTCGCAAACAAAAATAAAAGACCTAGATCCTCGTCCTTACTTGGCCAAAATAACTCAAATTGTGGCCAACAGGGGATTCTTTTCTTTAAAGTACAAGTTGACAAACAACTCTGATATACATATGAAATGGATTTTATTCAAAAAACAATTTTAAAGAAAGGACTTCCCTGTCCCAAAGTATTTACATCTCCTCCAAAAACTAAAAAAAGAAACTCTTCTTAAAAACCTCAAAACTATAATTCTTTCAAACAGGTTTCGATTCTCGAAATACCTTGAGGAGAAAAATAAAGATAAATGAGAAAGTTTTGTTCTGTTTTTATAATTAGTTAATTTCCATAAACCGTTTTTCCTGTTTATTGTATTGGCAAAAGTTTTGTGCGTCTGGCTAGAACAATTGGCTTTTCCGTTTATTATAATTCTAATAAGTATTCAATAAATTGTTGTAAGAAAAAATGTCTGTTGTTTAATTGTTCTTTTTTATATATGGGAATATGATTGCAAACTAACTGGTTATTATTTATGGAATTATCCTAAGAAAAAAATACCGCATGAGTTTAACTTCAGTAGATGCTGTGGTTTTTCTTAGCATTTTCTAATAAAAATTTAATTCGTTTTCCCAGTATCTACCTTTTTAGGCAAAATATAAGGAGAAACTGCATTTTTTTCAAAAAAAATAATAATTTTTTTTGAAGATTTGTTCACATAAAGTGAAATTATTTTCATTTGCAACGTAATAAGAATTTGTGGACATTTTAAACGTTGCCTAAACTTTGCACTCGATTTACTCATTATTGTATAATATGCAGATGCGGTGGCCTTCCTTAGGACGGCAGTATAGCGACAAATGTGGAGGACAAAACAAAAATAAAAATATTGCAAAATTATTCATGTTTCTGGTTCAAGCCACAAACTTGACAATAATAACATCATAAGTTTTTTGAGCTGGGACATTCGTACATATATGGAATGTGACGCTTCGAGAAAGCAAAAAACAGTCATTACATATTTTTATCCCAGAACATTAGATAGACATGATAAAAAGAACTTCAAAAAAATTTCAAGTATATAACGTGGAACAAGGTGACTTCCTCTGTTTCGATTACCTCCATATAATCATGTTACATCCTAAAAAAGACATGGAAAAAGTTCCATTTAAATAGTGACAAATCGTGTGGTTGTACAGACGTGAACACTATTTATCCTTTTTATTTCATTTAACAAGGAATCCAACGTTTCCTGCCTCCCATTCTGGGAAGTGTTAGTCTCTTAAAGCAAGTAGACCTAATTTATCTCTTAAAAATTTAAACAAACCTCTTTATACAGCTGTCATAAAAATACCATACCTGAAGTGGGAGTACCTTATTCAACTTTTGCCCTATATTCCACCGATACATCATAACTTCTATCAGAATATGGCCCATAATGAAAATAAAAATAAAAAAAGAGAGCGACAGAAAATAAGCCAAAAAAACCGAAAAGGAGGTACATTTTCAAGAAGAAAGTGACCTGGATGAAGTAGAAGACAACCTACTATACTCCGATTATGAGGATTAACTATTTACTCCTGTTTTTGTTTAATATTTAAATAAATTTTCACATAATAAGAAAAACATATTTTTTTTATTTATTTTTTTAGGATCAAAGGGGTCTAAGTGACATTTTTTGAAAAAAAAATTAAGCCTTCGGGAGAACTTTTCCAACAAGGTCAAAAATATTAGTAAACTTTGCATTCTTTTGTAAAAAAAATATCATAAAAAATGTTGTTACGGATTTTACAATAACTAACTAACTTTGAGATCAAATAGTTCCAAATAAAGAAAATGTCACGTAGATGCTTTTGGTTCTTACCCCTTTAAATGTAAAAAAATCTCAATTTGCGATATCTTAAATACTCTTATGTACTACTACCAGAAATTAGCTTTTATAGTTTAGATTTTTGGGTTTATGGTTTCAAGAATGGTTTTGAGATGTATGCCTTACTTTTTTAAACTAGCTGAATATTTGATACCAGGTCCTGGACAACAATCTGCATAAACTGTTTTAGGGTTGTGGTCAAACGCTCTCCTTTCGAGTATCTCCTAATAATATTTTCTTTGATTAGGGCCTGTCCTAATTGAAGTAAGAAAGTTCGTCGATCGTCCTTGTGTTTGGCCATCGGTTCCATATCCTGTGAGCAGAATATTGCTTCACCATTTTGTTTGTCGTGTCAACAGCGCCTTTGGTATTATTGTAATGTAATATAATATCAGGGTTATTATCAAATTTTTCGTTTATAACAATATCATCATGGTGCTCAGTAGAAAGTAGTAAGTATAACGGCTTTTCCCTTACTGGGAATGTAAGAAACAAGAGTATGGTCTTTAGAAAAAGCCAACATACTGGAATAGATAGGTTTTGGAAGCAACTCGCTGGGAATACATGGTTTAATTTTTCGGAGAGTTCCGCATAAAGTAAGTCTTTTTTCAAGAAGTTTATTGGCAAGTACTAAACTCATAAAGACTTTTCGGCTGTTACGTCATATCCGGGTCCTAACGGTTCGATAAGATCAAGGAGACTCTTTCACCTTGATTTGTTTCTGTTTTTTTGTTTATTTTTACAAGATAAACTTGCAAATTCATGGTATGTGCGTTCTTGCTATCTGCCACGACCCAAATCTTTATGCCGAACTTATTCGACTTACTTTTCAAATAAACTCGAAAAGAACATCGTCCCCTAAATGAAACAAGCTGTTAACATTGAATACGCTTTCTTGTAATTATCCACAAACAAGTTGAATATTGGAGCCAATTTATCACTTGCTTTACGCTCTGCTCTAGTAGAATAGTCATCAATTACGTGACATTGTTGCCGGAATAATTGATCGGACATACATTTTATTGGCGCACCATAATATTTTTTGTGGTTCCTTGGTGCCAGAAGACGTCTAGAATAAGGAACAGACCCAAGTAAGCTCTTATTTCTATAGAATCGGTTGGCTCTCATGCGAATGGTGGTTTATTGGGATGATTTTCATTCCATTGGTTTATTATCTAAAACGCAAAATACAAAACTCATTTAGATAAATACTGAAGAAAATATTTGATTATTTACCTGTATATCCTTATTATTGGTGTGTACTATTATTTCGATTAGAGCATCCGAAAAAATAATGAAAATGCTTCAAGTTCTAAAGTAAAATTCGAAGTATAAGTAGTAAGGCCACATTTTTTCTTCATTGTATTAGAAGATTTTCTGCGCGTCTGGGGATATGGTACTTTCGACCACTAATCTCTGGGGTTCTGATTCAAACAAATTTTGAGTATTACTGTCCTGATTAGCTTCAATGAGATCTGGTTCTTCATCCATTACTTCCGACTCTCCATCGCTATCCTCGTTGTCAGAAAACAAGTTGTCTACTTCTTCAGTATCTTCTTAATTATCACAATTTTCGTTTAAAAGTCGCTCTACTTCTTCGTCAGCCCTTTCCACATTTAAGACAATACATATTACCAAAAAAAACACAAACTACACAACGTACATGCTATATACTCGTATACTGTTCAAAATACCTTGCTTGGCGTTACACACTACCCAACGTATACAAAACGATTACTAACGCCGTCAGACAATTTTTGTTTGAAATATTCCAGAAGCCGGAGCGTGCACCGAAACAATAACAGTCGTCAAGGTCATAAAATATTAGTGATTGCGGATTCCCACGTGGGGTACAAATGTACCCCAAATAAATACATATATAATTTAAAAAATGGAAAATACGGAAAATTTACCAATTTTAAAACGAAATATAGTTACGAAAGTTATTTCCGACGCAATACGAAATCGACACGGTTATCGTCAATTACAGAGAAAAAACTGTCGCTGGAGTACATTTGTACCCCACCTGGGAAAACGAAGGTTAAGATATCGCAAGTTGACATCTTAAAATATCGCAATTGTCGCAGTGACATAAGAAAGCGGTAATAATTACGAGTATTTTAAAAAAATGTATCCCAATTTGATCAACATTTAGTGCCTCCAACGCAATTTTGATCGTTTTCCACCACTGGGGGTGCAGTGCCAGCGCTCCAAAGCAGCGAGCTATGTTTTTGGTTCTTGAAGGATGCCGGAGCGGAAGAGATACACAGATTTTTACAGAAGGAAACTTTTATTGTCCGCCGTTGAACAATTGTAACAAAAGTCTAACTTTAAGAATATTTGCTTTGCGGTTGTACGTGACAGATAAAGAGAAATTTAATACTCAGCGGAAATACGTTAGTTGAGGAATCTTGTAGGGTAGATCCGGGTATCTAGGTGCGTTGGGGTACAAAGAACATAACTCCCTCTCCCTTGGAGGGGTAACAAATTCGTTCCAGCCTCTTGGTGGGGAGTCTCTGTGGTCCCGCCCTTTTGGGTAGGCGGCCTCCTTCGGGATTGCAGCCTGTAGTAATACTAAAGTTCCTATACTGCAACAGCAATAAATATTAAAACAAATAAAGTAATTAACGAAGGGTGAAAAAATGGTGAGTAGTCTTCATCCAACTCTATCTTCTCGAGATGAGCCAGGTGAGGGATCTCTAGATGGAGTTTTCTGAGACGGACTCCTGCGACAGCTTCTAGCATGGCCCAATTCATCACTTCTGGATGCCACGTGTAATTAGATGTCTTAAAATAGTAAACTTCTTTATCGACAATTAGTTGACAGCCTTGGTCTGGTTGCAGTAGATAATTTCGGTGGAGAGTATGTCGTCGGACATTGTTATGGCAATTTTCAAGCACTTTGACGACCTTGGGTGCCAAGGTATGCCGCTATGTAGAGTACGGCAGGTGCAGGAAACTAACGCTTTCTTTAGATTCTTCACAACGGTGCATTCGGAACGTATATTACGTTGATATTGATTTGGATTGAGATAACTACGTAGACTTCCAATGGAAATTGCTTCTTTAGACGTAAGGGGTTGTCTTCTTGTGCCAACGGGAACCTTTGGGGCGGTAGCAATGTATCCCTTTGAAAATTTGGTAAAGTATAGGTACACTTGGACAGAGTTAAATGATTGAAGACTAAGGATTGGTAATTTTAGAAAATTAAAAGTCAATAATTCTAAATCTAAAATTTCATATTTGGCAAGTAAAATTGGTCTTAAAATTGTAGTAAGGAATATTCGGTTATAACCAAGGTTGGCTTATGATGACGCGACACATAGGCAACTCGTGCAGCAGGTGATGGGGGTTACCTCAATCTAATTTGATTGCAGTACTCCTGTGTCAGCTGGTGCTGTTGTATTATCTCGGTTGTATGCAATACGTTGAATAGTGTGATATAATTTCATGGTAAAATATGGGAAACGCTTGAAAAGTAGGCAAGGGAAAGTGAAATATTAGTTACTTCTATGCAATTACACTTATGATGCGTAATCCTCTGTGGCGCGACTCGTTTCTGCCTTTAGTTAAACTTTAGTTAAAACTGATTCTAGCTTTACAAGCTCTTGATTTACCGAGTTTGTAAAATTTTGTAATTTCTTAGTATTAATATTATAATTATCTGAAAGACTGTTGGCAAAACTGAAAAGTTGATCTTGTTCTTCCTTAAGTTTATTTTTATTTGCTATTAGCTTATTTATATTATACTAAATAATTTTCAAATCATCATTGTCAGGGTTACCTGCGATAAACTATACTATTGTACCAATACTATTAATTAATCCCCATTTTCCACGAAATTGTCTTAATTTAGAATATTGATCTTCAAAGTGAATCATTCTATTTCTTGTTATATTACTTGTAATAAATGTAGATCTAAGTGAACATTGCAACTAATAAGATAATATTTTTCTGCGAGAGTAATATAACATGAGTAAAGCTCAGCATAATTAATAAAGTCACTATATTGAAAAATAAAAACTAGATAATAACTAATTATACGAGCGGTATGTATATTTCCTCCTTAAAATATCCGGTTTGATCATCGATCTGGGTCACGTGAAGTTGAAGGCTGGGGTGGATCGCTGGGATCCTGTAAAGGAAATTTTAATTGCTTTATTTATTTAACATGCCTAGTCATAGGGGCAGTGCACGATTTAGTAGTTTGCTTTAAAACTACACGATTGATAGGGTTTTGCGTCATTCGTGTCTTTTGTTTAAATTTTGGAGCTGCTTTTGCGCGCTCGTGAGTTTTTGTATATACAGTTGGCTCAGTAGCTTCTACACTAATATTTAATCTATTATTTTCCCATCCACATAGTGGAGTGGAAGTATAATATTAATGAAAGATTAAAAATTAAAAATATTTTGTTGGTCAGACCTAAAATGTTCTGAAATGTCCAAATTTTAAGTTTAAGCGCAAAAAAATGCTGTCTCTCGGTCTGTGTGTCTGTCTGGTAACCTTTCTTGTCTACACGATAACTCGAGAACGCGTTAAGATGTTAACTCTACAAATTTGTCACACTTATCTACCATGAAGAGGTCTCAATTTTGAGCTTAATCGGTTAAGGGGTCGGGGGTTAAATAGCAGTAATATACTTTTCCTTTGACTATTGGTAATTTTCAAACAAAACAAGACATGTACTCCAAATTTGAGATCCATGGACAACGTAACAGAGTCTACAAATTTGAAGATTTTTAGATTAATGTGGTATGGGGTTGAGGAGGTTGAAGAGGGTAACTATTTAAAATAAGTCAAATATTTTTTAAAATAAATGTTAGTCTTAGTAGTTTAAATCATTAAGTGGACAGAGTTCTAAAAAAATTCTCTCTTTCGCCACTAAGGTGACTTGGTCCAAAGAGACAAGAAGGATGAGTAGTTAATGAGAGGAAGGAGGAAAATTATATTGTCGAAAGTCAAAGTCAATGGGTACAAGTTTATCAACGAGAATTAAGGAGGGTAATGGGTTTAAGAGCACAATTAGAACAAAAAAAAAGGTGAAAATACAAGGAGGATGAAGTGTGGAATGACAAGAAAGTGACTTGTTGCAACAGGACAGGTAGTTATTGAGAGAAAGGAGGACAAATGGAAGTTAAGAAGACCAATGATGATGAGGATCTCGTGGATAAGGCAAGGAGGGTAATGAGGTTAAAGAGGATAACAAAGACAAGGAAGTAGAACAAGAAGGACAAAAAGACATTAAGAGGGCAAGAAGGTTAAATAAGGAGGTAAATGAGGACAAGGATAGTAAAAGGCCAAACTAGGTCAGAAAGAGGACAAAAGAAAGACGAAGGTATGAGAAAAGGAGGACAAAATGAGGATAAATGGAGGACAAACGGAGATTAGGGGAGGGACAAGGAAAGTGAATTAGGACGAGATTTTTCAAAGAAAGTATTTTATTTGAAAAATTAATATCGTTTAAAAGAAAAGTTTATTAAACCATTTAACCCAAACATTAAAACAAATGGTCTTAACTTTTTATGTAAAAGATAAAAAGTATAAAACGCAACAATCAAAACAAAACAATCAATATTTATGTATTTTTTTATTTATTTATTTATTTATTTGGATACATCATCCAACAGATAAATCCATGTCAAATCATATAGCAACATATTGCAATACATTTGGTAATGTTCTGAGTTTTCTGGGTTTCCTCAGAACTGTAAAGCAAATGCGTTACCGAAATAATCTTAAGTCGCTCCCAGTGCGCCATGGCAAATAATAATAATAGCCACTCCTTCCCGCACAGGTCCCTGAGAGGACCTAACGGGTTACTCTTCGGAGTAATTATAGGGTGAGTATTATTATTATTATTATTATTATTATTATTATTGCTCAATTCAATTTGGATCGTATTGGTAAAAACGTCCATAAAGTAATTCAAAAGGAGAGTAATTTGTAGATGTGGTAATCTTAGAATTATAGAGAAAAATGCAATTTTCGAGTAAATCCCCAAAAAGGAGATTCTGGTTCGGTTAATGTAAAGTTCGTAATCGTTCAGTGAGAGTCGAATGAAAGCGTTCAATAGTTACTACAATACAAATTGCATTATTCAATGAAAACACTTCGTCGTGGTTTATTATGATGTAAAAAATAATGCTTTAATTTTCTAATTATTGTTAAGGACGCTTTATTTAGAATCGTAAATTTGGGCATACTTTGAAAAAAAAAAAATCAATTATGTTAAACATTTATGACGATGAACAATGTCAAAAGTGTTTTCAGCTACTAATGGCCCTTCAAATGGAACTATATAAGGATATCTCTCATAATGACTTTTTAAACATACATATATCACATTTATTCATGAAAGTATTGATGGTTTCTTTAATTTTTGACCAATATTGCTCTCTAGAAAAGTGTTAGTAAGTTTCTACTACTCCTTTATTATTTTTAAAACGGTAATTGCGAATTAGGCGTATTTGTTCAGCTTCAATCAGATATATTTTTATGTCTCGTAGTGCATTTAATGCATTTAACGGGGCACATAGTAAAGTTCCGCTGTAGAAATGCAACTAAAGCTTTTCAACGTCGTCGCAGGCAAATAAAAATGCGTCGGTGTTAGGCGGTTGAAAGAACGTCGTCATTATATCGGTTAATTCTTTATGGAAATTCTGCCTTGTAAAGTAATCTGGTGTTTTAAATTTTCAAAAATAAATTGGTTGAACGTCTGCTTTATCCCAAAACTAAAGATAAACTTATAAACTTGATAACAATTTAATGGGCGTTAAGAAATAGGTAGAACGACAGTGTCACTTTGAATCGCTTAGCGTTGAGTTAATGCATCATGCGGTCGAGTTACTTCGTCGTCAGTTTAATCGACTCACGGCTAAGAACGTTGACATTCGTCATATGAGTAGGATCGATGATGAGGACTATGACATTGCACTATCATCGAGGCCGTTTTTGTGCCACTCGCCGTTTTATTTATCGTTTTAATTTCTATATGACTTAGGGCGTCCGCTACATGATTTTCTTTTCCTTTCCTGTATTGAATTTCAAAATCATCTAAAGGACCAATTGAAAATTGGCTCTTTAAAAACAATTGTGTTATCATTCTCATAGGGTATAAGAACACACCCACCTTGATCTTCTGCAATTGAAGTAGCTACATTTAATTCTGGTTGTAGTAGTTATCAGTTGCATCCATAAAATATAAGTTGACAAAGGAATTGTTTTTGGGGTTGTTGGACAAATAAAGAAGCACTAATATTTTGCCGACGTATCGTACAATGTACTTCTTCAAGACTCAATTAGTGTTTTTTTATAACGGTCTATGCCCGTTGAATGTTTTATCTGTTTCTTTACCTGCAGGTCCTAATAATTTTGTGGTATTTGTTTCTTTTGTTTGTATAACAACTCCACAATGAACGAATTAATTCTGGTTGTTCGCCTAATTATACTTGTCCATGAGTATTGTCAGTTGGAACCTTGATATACTTAGTTTCTATATACCTCAGAAACTTCTTGATGAAAATATTTCGGATTATTGTAGAGTAAAAATGGAATTTTAACACTAAAATAAAATTTGAAAAAAAGAGTCATTGCTATAGATAAACTCATGACTGAATTATCCGCGCCAATATATATTAAAAGTTTAAGGCCATTAGGTAATATTACAAAAAGCAACTGGGGCTACAATACGATATTCTTAAAAATGCCAAGGCTACATTCTGAAAAATTGTCGTTTATAGGGTCCCCACACTCTATGCTCAGTTCATTTACGTCATAAGTGTCGCTCTCTATGTCGATTTCGTATTCGTGATAATTTATATTATCGGACAGTCGATTTGTTCTAAATCCGTAAGGTCTTCTGACTGACTTTTTGGAGCATTGGGTGCAGGCCTAAATGAAAATGGTGTTTGTTTCGAACTTTGAGTTATCTTTATTTAGGTATTTATAAGGGTTGGTTTTACCTCGATTTCTAGCAAATGTTGGTTGTCGTGAGTTTTGTACAAAATTAAAAAGTGGTTTTTGAATTTGAGATCTAAACATTTGGGGTTCTTAAAAATTAAATGTTCTTTTTCGAATAGATACACACTTACTTACTCGTTGGGGTTAAAAGCCGCTTTTTATTTTGCCGAACATTTTCAGCAAATAAAAGCTTTCTTTTTAAAATTCAATCCTACTGAAGCTGCAGCCACTAAGGAGAGCCAGACCTAATTTCAAGATATACTTTAAAAACCATTCACAGTAACCATAAACGTTTGTATGAAGCCATACAAAAATTACAGAACATTGCGTTGTCTTTAGTGGAGTCACTATACATAGTGGAGGAAGTAAATTCGCTGCTACAAGCTATAGGTGTCGCAATAAATGAGCCAATTAAAAATAAGTTCGGCAGTGTATTAAAGACGGAAATCGGTTTCACTAAATTAAGACAAATTTGTGATGATGGTGATGATCTACAGATCCGTTAAATTAGTGCAAAGAGTATTCTAATTGTGCCTGTATTACATCAGTAGATGTTGAACGGTGGATTTCAAAATATAACCATATATTTTCACCACAGCGAACAAGACTGTCGGAGACAACTTTAGAAACTTATCTGATGCTACAAAGTGTTTACGAATCTTCTCCACTTCGTGGTAGTACTTATATATAGTACTATTATTATATATACAGTGAGGGCATACAGTCGCGCATAAATTCCATAAAAATTAAAGGATATTTCTTTTAGAAAAACGCTCGATAAGTCAATTAAATTTCTCATTTGTCGACATTTTGACGTGCTTCATTTGTTTTTTTATTGACAGCTGTCAAAGATATGACGTAATTTATATTTTTTTAAATGACATCATTGGCTTGTGATACATCATTTGAAAGCTATTATTTCACACAGTACGCTCCTAAATTTTGGTGCGATTCGATGAAACCATTTTAAAATGGCGACCGATCAAAAGTTAAAATTCGATAAAGAATGAAGGTAAGTTTATTTAAAAAATCACTTGGACACGAGAGGTCCTAATCTATTTGCTCGGCTATTGGACATAATATAATCTCAACAGTTATTCCAGAAATTGAGAATAAATATTATAAAGCGCATTCTTAAATACTTTTATTTAACCTATTTATTAAAAACAGAACTCTAAAAGTAAAAATCACACAATTAAAACTACCTATCCTAATCTGGTCTTTAATAAATGTTAAAATTGTGCCCCGTTGACTTTTTGAAAGTAATCAAGCCGCGATTCAAATTTTTCAACCATGTTACGTATCATTTCAGCGAGTATTTTTTGAATTTTGTAACTTATTCCATTTTTAAGTGATCTATACCCACTAGTAGGCTTATTTACACATGCTATGTTTTAAATAACCCCACAAACAGATCTCCATGGGGGTTAGGTCAGGCGATCTAGAGAAAACTCGAATTGGCCCCTTCGTCCAATCCATCGGCATCGACCTGGAAATCCTTCGTTTAAATATTAATTTAATTTAAATAATTAAGAATACGTTTTATATTATTTATTCTCAATTTCTGGAATTCTGGATAACTGTTTGAGAGTGTGTTACGTCAAATATACGAGGAAGTAGCTGTAGAACCTCTTGTGTCTTAGTGATTTTTTAAATAAAATTTCCTTCGTTTTTTATCGAATTGTAACTTTTTGATCAATCGCCATTTTATGGCTTACAAATGGCTTGATAGAATCGCACCAAAATTTAGGGTCATACTGCGTGAAGTAAGATCTTTCAAATGATATCATAAGCCATGTTGTCATTTAAAAAAAATATCGATGACGCCATATCTTTGACAGCTGCCAATAAAAAGCAAAAAACAAAACATTTTGCATTTGCTGTCAAAATGACGGCAAATGCAAAATTTAATTGACGTGTTCGAGCATTTTTCTAAAAAAAAAAAATTTAAATTTTTATCGAATTTATGCGCGACTTTACGCCCTCATATGTTATGTACAAAAAATATATATTTCAAAAGTTATTAAAATAATAATGAAAGTTAAGAATTTGTCATTTTGACCTATGTTTGAGCCTTTATAACTTTTGCAAATCTATTATTTTTTGGACATTCAAAGCGCTACGGCTTCCTTGAAGCTTAGTGTTTCAATTTGTGCTGAAAGATTAACAAAAATTAAACTACTAATACATGATTCCAGCGAATAAACAAATAACTTTAAACCACTTTAAACCACTTTAATTAAACCACTTTATTACCTACCGCGGTAACAATACGTATCTACGAGTGCTAGTAAGTTTCTAGAGTGCCTACTTAATAAAGTAGGCACTCAGAGATGCATACATATGTATATATTTACCGCATCCAGGTCGAAATGTGCCGTGGGACATAGGCGTACGCATCATAATATAATACATGCAATACAAGAAAGTAACTTACCCTCTTAATTAGCTTGGTTAACTATATATAGGTAATATATACTATATATTATATAGTACAGTAATATATACTATAGACAGTGAGGTCCATAAGTAACGGATAAATTAATTATCTACGTAATTTACAATTTATGAGTAATATCCTGAAACACGTAAATTTTTAATTCTAGAATGACATTTTTTGAGCATAATTTTATACCTCCCCTCCAACCCCCTTAGAGTGACAGCTACCCCTTTAAAATTTTTAAATGGAACGAGGGTGCGTGTGATAGCTCATTTGAAAGGGTTTTTAATTCTCCATCCAACAATATAAGATTTTCTTAATTTCTATAATTTTTTTTTGAAAAATATTACATTTTTAATGGTGCTAAGTAAACAAAAGAACAACAAAAATAGAACAGAAGAACAGTTTAAATCAAATGTTCAAACTGGGCGCCCGTTGCTTCTTGACAGTAATGGAGGCGTTGCTGAAATTCTTCTAAAACATTCCCATAAAAAATAGTTAAGCGTGGTCAAATCGGGAGAACGAGCAGGCCACTTAATTTCACCGCGTCTACCGATCCATCTATTGGGAAAAACTTGATTCAGATAGGCTCTTACTTCCAATGAAAAATGTGTTGTAGCTCCGTCCTGCTGAAACCAAATATTTCTATCAATTTCATTGGGGTTGTCCTCATCTGGGAAAAGCATTCTTAACTCTGGAACTAAGAAATTTGGCAAGAAATCCAAGTAACGCGCGCCAGTTAATGTGCCATCAAAGAAATATGGTCCAATAATTTGAGAATTTATAATTCCACCCCAAACGTTCACCTTCTCAGGATATTGAGTATTGGCCTCCATCATCCAATGTGGATTTTCTGTACTCCAGTATCTACAATTATGTTTATTGAACATAAAAATATCATGAAGACAAACGTTTCAAATTTTAATTTTGTCTTCTTTGGTGGTACTATGAAAGAAACTGAAAAATTGATTTTAATGAGATGTAACCCTTTTCATCCAATGAACGATATGGAATCTGACTGGATAGATATTAAACTTTTGTTGTTAAAATATTATAAATCGTTAACAATAAGTATGGGACATCTTAATAAAATTTGTTTAGCAATTAAAGAAGAATCTGACAATGGGAAAATGTACAGGGTGTTCCGTTTGCAAAATTTAATTTGCATAACTGCAAAAATGTGTTGCCTTTTTTGTGCACTCTGTACATAAAAGAGGGAAATGGCTAAACACACCTTTTTTAAAAGCTTTTATATTTAGGATGTGTTCATAACCGATATACAGATGAATCGATATAGGGTGATTGCTCGAAACCATTCATTAAAAAGAATTATTAATGCTTACAGAAGTTCATGGTTTTTGAAAATTTGAACTTAAGTCAATAGGCTTATGACGAACTTAATTTCTTTTCAAGACGGTTTCACTTCCGGTTATACCCAAAGTCACCTCCTACTTTCTTATTTTAAATGGAATGATACTTTTTTTATCGCAAATTTCGATTCTAAACATTATTTCGGAATGACTTTCTTGAGGTTCCCCTGTTTTCCGTTTTTCAGTTATTTCAGGTTTTTTGAAATTTGGTAAGTAGAACCATAACATTTGAAATCATCTGTAGCTGTTATTTTAGAAAATATATTATCGGTGTTGGCACTGTGGTTAGTAGAATCATTAGGCTTTGCAGCGATGCTTTTATTATTACTCAATTATCTACAGGGTGTTTAAAATAGACCTTCCATTTAGCACAACCTCAAACCATCAGAACTCGATTTTCTTTTTCATTCATATAATATTTCACTTTACTCTCTGTTGTAGAATTAAATTCTGCGTCGATATGTATTACCATACCCTATACCTATATTTAATAGTTTCTGTTAGTTATGTAACACGATGTTTTCAGGGGGCGCTCGGGAATTACCCGCGACCCCGCGGATTCCTTTATTGCTACTTTTCAGATTTACCGAGCGGCCTTGTTTAAATCTGCACACCTGCACCATATGTTTTAACTGCACTTTAAGTTCCGAAGATAAGGCTCCTTCATAAACTTGAACACTTTGGAATTAGGGGCAATATTTTAACCTGGATATCGGCTTTCTTAACAGACAGACAGTTCTCAGTAAGGGTTTGTCAGGACCACTCAGATTTTTTGGCTGTTTCATCTGGAGTACCACAAGGATCTGTGCTTGGTCCAATCCTTTACATAATTTTCACCGCAGACCTACCGTACCATTTAAACAACGGACATGCATTTTACGCTGACGACACCAAACTCTTTGCTAATCCATTAACGGATTCCCAGTCGCTACAACAAGATTTATACAACATAAATAAATGGTGTTCTGATTGGTTGCTCCCTCTTAATATATCGAAATGCTCTGTTTTACATGTCGGAATACATAATCCTCATCGCCTCTACAGTATAAATGGTACACAAATCGCAGCGGTAGAACATCAGAACGATCTTGGTATAACCATAAATAGCAATTTAAGTTGGTCACAGCATATAAGTAACACTGTAAAAAAGTGTAACGCCATATGTTACATTTTAAAAAAATCTTTCGAGTATCCTTCGCTGCAGAATTTCTCTCAAATATACAAGACTTTTGTTCGTCCTCTCTTAGAGTATAATGTAGCTATTTGGTCTCCCCATCTGATCAGAGATATCAATCTTTTAGAATCCGTTCAACGGAGGTTCACCAAATGGGTACCCCACCTTTTCCATAGGACTTATGATGATAGGTTGAGTTTACTCCATTTACCTCCATTAAGTCAAAGAAGAACCCGAGGTGACCTTATATTAGCATATCGGATCTTACATAATACCTATACTATCAATCTGGCTCACTTACTGACACTGAACGAAGACGAGAGACTACGCGGCCATTCTTTTAAATTAACGCGAGAAAATTTTAGCACCACCATTCGTAAGAACTTTTTCTCCAATCGGATTTTCCACTCCTGGAACAACCTCCCCGACACCGTAGTCACTGCACCGACCATCAACACGTTCAAAAACAGATATGATCGTCATATTGCCAATTGAGTGCGCGAGTGTCTTTTCGGGTGCGGGTAAGGTCATTTTTCGGACTGTCAGTGCACAAAGTGGTAGTAGACAATTTTCCTTTTAGTTTGTAAGCTTAATTCCACTTGTATGTAGCATTTCTTGTTTAGTTTAGTTCTCAGAAATTGGTTCAACATTTAATTATATATTTAATTATATATTTTAGTTCACATGGTATAATTTTCACATTTACTGCTATTTTATGTTTTGCGAGGTTTATATTTATATACACATGTCTAGGAAATTATTGTTTTATACATAAATTGACATATTCCTAATATGTTACATTAGAAATGTACGTTAAGTTAGTCCATGTAGCTTAAGTTTATGTATTTTATCATTTTTACCATTTGGGCATAATAGATGTTAAACATCTCTGCCCTTATTACCTGTTAATAATAATAATAATAATAATAATAATAATATGTGGATTCGTTGATTTATTCGTCCAAGAGGAAGCATTAGCTTACCTGATAACGCCTGTCAGCCGATGGAATGCTTCAGTTAGTCGACGAACGGTACCCAGCCTCCTTAATATTCCGGCTCGAAATAAAACACATACGTGCAAACAAAAGGGGGGTTTAATTTAGAGAAAACAATACAAATGCTAATGCCGTGAACCAACCCCCGGTCACACGTCTTATTCCCGACGATAACTAGCTAATTCTTGAAGACGCTGCAATCACACCACATAGACAATATTATTTTGAACAAATACACAATATCTAATAGCAAACTTCAAGAATTAATCAGAGCCAACACGAAGCGTAAGTATTCATTTGAGCGGAGGAAAAGAACTCCTTTTTCGGGTCTGCCACCCTGTTTTATGGACTCGGTATATTTCTAAACCTCTACGTCTCCACACAGTGGCGTAGGAGACGTTAAATCCGTCAACAGTCCCGAGCATTAACAACTTTTAACATCCCGCGATAGACGGTGTGACCAAGGATTTACATAATTGTATGTATTTAGAAACGTGACCTCCCATATATAATTTACAATGCCTTCTCCACTGAAACATTTCGTCTGCATTACTTATCTCGACTGCCGCCACCTTCCGCGAGTTTGATACCGGTCCGCCTCTGCCATAGGCTTCGTACACTCACCTATGCCCTTTCTGTTGCCACATGTGGTAAGTGCCACTTGGGTCATTTCCCCGAATGAAACAATTTACAAAAAAATCCTCTATTCCAACCAATTCGTCACGGCCGAACAGCTTATTCAGTAAACGCTCTTAAATATCTTTAAAATTGACACGATGACGAAATTTACGAGCTATCCTGTGCGGTCTCTATCGCTTTCTCCGAAATAAAGAATATTCTAAAACTCAAACTAGAAATAGCTTTTTTCCTGCCCATTTTGCCGTTTTGTTACGGTTATTAAGTATTTTTTTTTTTAAATAGATGGAATTAACGTAAAATTGTTTGACTTTTCAGCAGTGTGCCTTGGAAATGACAACCAATATTGCTACAAATGCATATTTTTTCTGTTTTTGTTACAACTATTAATAACAACGATTTTTGCCATATTAAAACGCATAATGTAAGGCAAATATTTTCTGAAATAAATGTAATTCATGTACTTAAAAAAAAAACATAAAAAATTTAATAACCATACTATGTGATTTTGAAAGTGCAAGCCTTTAGAATTTGTAATGGATTGATCTGGTGAAAAGGCTTTCTTAATTTATGTTCCAGTTCTTCGTTTGTGTTAATGGGAATATATATTTTTTAAATGACCCCACACGTAGAAATCGAGTGGGGTCATATCAGGAGATCTAGGTGGTCATCGCCTTGGTCCTTTTCGTTCCATCCAACGATCTTCGAACATCGCCGTAGGTTCTTGTCCAACATCATTAGTTGAATGTTATAGTACATTCGTAGAATCGTATTCTGGCAGATTTCACTATTTCAAACTGTAAAAAGTTTAAACTTATGTTTGTTCATCGGTGGTAAATGACGATACCTGTTAATGAATACAAGACAAGTTTTACAAATAATCTTGTGACACTCCCCGTCAATATAAATAAGTTCAAAATATCTGTATTTGAATATCCTTGAATTTCCATATTGAGACAAAAAAAATAGTATACTACTCGAAAAACAGTAACAGTAGTAGTGACATTGGCTGTCATTTCCATGACATGCTGTTGAAAAACCAAACGATTTTACGTTACTTCTATGTAAATTGTAAAAAAAAATAACTAAAAAAAATAAAGATAGGTATAGGGAATGGTACGTAATAAAGATAAACGCAGAATTTAATTATACATCAAAGAATAAAGTAAAATTTAAGAAAATTGTTTGCATTGTTGGAAAAATTGTTTGAAAATTGGGGCATTGTATTTAGGAAAATCGAGTTTTGATGGTTTGAAGTTGTGTTAAATGGAAGGTCCATTTCAAACACCCTATCGATAATTAAGCAATAATAAAAGCATCCTTGCGAAGTCTAATTATTCTACTGCCTTGTTGACATAATGCTAACACCATTAATATATTTTCTAAACTGACAGCTACAGATGATTTGAAATGTTATGGTGCTAATGACCAAAATATAAAAAGAAAACGAAATAACCCAAAAACGTCAAAAGATAGATATAGGAAAACCTGAAGGAAGTCAACTTAAAATAATGTGTAAGATCTAAATTTGTGATAAAAAGACACAATTCTATTTGAAATAAGGAAGTTGATGCCGAATTCCCTTATAACCGGAAAATATTTTCATCAATAGCTTAAGTCTAAGATTTGGACTATTAGCTTAAGTCCAAATTTTTTTAAGTTTCTGTAAGCCCTAATACTTTTAATGAACAGTTTCGATCAACCACCCTATAAGTACGATGTAGATACATATGTTCGCCGGTCCGAATATAGCATATGCATTAAAAAGATCAAATGTCGATTGGAAAATAATGGTTTTACCATTATATTCGATCTCCCATAAATCGCAGGTCTATCGGCAGACGCTCCGATACGACTTTTCAACAAAGAAAAACTTCTACCCTCCTGTTTATGCAGACGAAGAAGATCCACGTAAACAAGCACATTTAACAGAACTTCGACAATAACATTCCCCGTGTAAACAACGAGAGAGCCGGTTTATTATACCTGGCGTTTTACGGGCGCCAGAAAAGTTATATTGTAGGGAGATAACGACGTAAAAGAAAAGGGCCGCGTATATCCATTTGATAAATGTGCCTTAGTTTCTGATGTCGAGGAAAATGACACTTTCAAACGTTCCTATAAAAATAAAAGCTGGCCTGATTGTTCGGTTCTACGACTTCTAGAGATCGGCTAGAGTTGAAATGGCTGTTTAAATAATCACTCGGATAAACTCATAAACGGCATCCGGGTTCGCTCTTTACACTTTTTAAGTGTAAATTTGTAGTGGTTCTCTTGTTTCCCTGTCACTCAGTTTCGGGTATTTCCACATCCACTTTGTGGAGTGAAAGTTTATTATCACCGAAATATTGTTTAAACATTTTTATAGAGGGAAGTCCTCTATGTCTATGTTTGGCAAGAAAATAAGCCGGAATCTCCTGTTCATTGTTATACGACGTCAAATATTTTTATCATACTGATAAGACCTAATAAGTTCTAAATCCGGATATATGTACATACGATTTCTGATGCCGTAAAACGGTGAACGGGTATTTATTCTCATTAAACATTTTTATTGCCTAAATAGGCCTAAAATGTTCTGTAGTGTCAAGATTTTAAGTTTAAGCAAAAAAATATATACTATCTACGTCTGTTAAGCTTTTTTTGTGTACACGATGATTCCAAAAATACTACTAAAAATTCAATATTACTCGACTCGAGGTATTAGAATGTCATTAATTCTGTCCACTCGAGCAGATCTAACATATCACTTTGCAGTTGCATACCAAATTTACTCGAGCTTTTCACTTCTTCAGAACTTGTAGGTTCAGTTGCAAGAATGAATATTTCTTCATAATAATTATGAAGAACTGGAGTGTTTTTGACTGTTTCTATACGAATCTATCTTAGTAAATTGCATAATTGGTATTATGTGATCCTTGTATAGTTCCTTGTATAGTTATTATAGTTAGATCTACATGTCTGATACTTGTATAGTACAAGTATAATAACTGTCAAATATTTTGACTTCCTATCAAAAGAATAGTTTGGATGCACATAACCTTTACTTAAATACTCTTAATATTTTTATAGCTCAATTTTGCATGATCTGTAACTTTTACATTGAATGCTTTTAAAATAAATTACTGCACTAATCGGTACAAGGTATGAAATATTTAATTAAATATATCTATATTCCATTTGTATGTAAAAAGAATGTAAAATTGTAATATAACCTTACGTGGAACGTGGTCGACAATATTTACTTTAGATGTTTACAACAAAACATATTTACAGAAGACATATCAACATGTCGTAGGAAATATCAAGGAAGACATACGTAATAAATTTCTGTGGCTGACGTGGACGAAACACCAGATTTTGAGGTAAAAATGTCGTTAATGCCCCCGATATTGATAGCTAATAAACGGGTTTTGCAAACAGCGGCTAAAAGTATAGAAATAGTAGTAACACGTGTATCGTCCTCTGTAGATGTAAAAATAATAATGTACTGATGTTAGTGACAATAAAAAAACTGTTAGTAATACAAACAACTGTGCAAAATTCGTGAAAATAATGTGCGTGTGTGTCGCCCTCTGTCCAGTGAACTATTTTGAATTTACACTGTTACTTCAGTAGATGTGGAACGATCATTTCTCTTTACAGCCAAATGTACAGGCCAAATTGCTCACGTTTAACGAGAATAAATGCAGAAAGACTACTGGTCGTGGCAACGTACGCTCAAGCAATGAGGACAGTCGGTGTTTCTGAATAACACAAGCAATAAGTATGTAAATACATTATTAACACATTTTACTCCCGTCTTTTTAATCTCTCATGTGTCATATTCCTTCAATAACATGACGGATTACGAGCCTGGCCCTGCGTTACAGCACACGTTCGGAACCCTACTTATCACTAAAGACAGGATACAGGATAATTTTTGTGAATAGGGATTTCAAAACAATTTTTTTTTTGTACATAAAAACAGGTATAAAGTTTATCACCCTTGGTATTCAAGTTCTTTTCAGCCGGACCATTTAAGTACATCTCTTCGTGCTAACGTGAATAATACCGACAACATGTTTGACTCACCATACGAGTTGGAACACCTGCTGTTTTTAGAAGCAGGTCTGGCTTGGAATCGTTTCCGAAATACATATAATTTCATAGAACCTCAATATATGCAGAGATATTTAACAGAAAAGGCCCCATCTTGTATTGTGTGTCGTATTGTGGATTTTGAGCGAATGAATCCATTAGAGCCAACGCTTTAAATGCACTATTGTGTGACGTCATACGTCACACAAGGTTACATCAGACCACTGAGACCTTCTACGTTTAAAAATACTCTACATATCTACCAGTTTATAGATCAGAAACCTCCTATGAGTACATATATATAAATATTTTTGTTGTCTATCTAATTTTACATGTATTGAATGTTACATCTTTTAGTATTTCTACGTGTTTACCTATTTCTATAGATTTGAACTTTTAATAAAAATATGTCCTTTTCAGACAACTTATCTTGCAGAGTAATGCAAAAAATGCGGTTCATTGTCGCATGAGTAAATCTTGGTCCTCATAACGGCGAATTGCATTTATCTTTTGCACGTTGAATGTGATTGGTCTGAATCATTTCAAAACTGAGATGATGTAAACTTTTGGTAATTATTTTATCTTTTTTACTATGCTAAGTATACTTATTTCGCATTTTAGTTAATTTTGAAATGTTTTCAACTCTAAATTAGGTTATTTAGAGTTGAAATTACTATTACTACTACAACTAATTGTCAAAACACGGAAAGCAAAATTCTTTTAGTTACAAATATTTTTTAAAAGTTAGATAGATTACAGATTCGTCTGTAATCCGCTTTAGCGAGGAAGGCCCACTAAACTATTTATGCTTTGTGAAATATGGCCACATGTAAAATATCGTCTTTTGCAATTCGCATTTATGAGGACTAGGTTTTAAGTACCTCTTGAAAGTACATTACTATTTGCATATTAAAGTGCACTTAACTAACACAAAACATTTGACAAATTCGGGTGAACCTATGGCGAGTACAGTAACGAGTATACACAGTGCAAGTAACGTCAACCACTTCTTAGTTAAAGTTAGAGTTACTTTTACTCCCGGTTAAAACCGATTAATTAACTAGGCAATAAGACTGTGAAATGGTATATGCCTTAAATGGGACTAAAATACCGGGCCTGTACTCGGGGCCTAGTATCTATCTCCTCTGCGCAACACTGATTGGTTCCCTAAGCCCACCCTGTACTGTTAGTTCTGCACAAAACTAATCCTGTCTTTACTTATAGACGGAGAGCTGGCACCCAAAACCTATGCGAAATGGGCTGGCGGACTTTGATCACTGATAATTCATTATTGCCTCCACTTTAACTTCTTGCATTTCACATTTCGTTTATTCTTGATGAAAATAATAAAATAGCAAGTTGGCAGAAGTCCCTCTCAAAATGTTATTTTTCCAAAATTTTCCACCAGTTGTCAGCTTCTGCCAGCCCTTTCGCCCCCACTTACGCTTCTGCCAAATTTTTCTCGGCTTTCTTTCATATTCCCCGATGCATTAAAACAAGAATCAGCCTTACCGGTCCTTTTGTTTCTTCACCGGGAAATTTACATGTTCAAGCGCGCACCCCCGCTAATAGCCCCCAGCGCGCCGCGTGGTAGAAGCCTATTTGTTTCGTCGCTAAGGGTCGAACCTTTTCCAGGTAATAAATTCCATCCCTCCAAAAATGTTAGGTTATGGGTGCCAGCTCATAGACCATTATTACTTATAAGTTGGGTTGGCCAATCGTGCCACAATGCGACGCGGGGTGGGCTCGGGCGGGGCTGTTGGGTTCAGTCGTTTCTCCCGACCGTCTTTCAGATTCCGGCATTATTATTAGAGCGTTCGAGGTATTTATGTCGTCGGTGTTAGTATTACCTTAATAAAAAAATGTCGCACATGCAAACGCCAAACTACCATTTGCTGACAAAGTGAATAAATTCATCGGCGATTTCGAAGATATATTTTATGATTACGCGACTGTAACGTGTAGAGTCTGTAAGGAAAACTGCTATGTAGGGATAAACGCGATTTTAGCCCTCACATGTGTGAAACATAAAAGTGAAAAAGAAGGTGTACCCTTGAAAATTCAGTTTATTTTCGAGATACTTATAATGCTAAGTGCCTGCGATGAACCCCTGAAAGTGCCCGAAAAACAAACATTCGTAAGTTCTTGAACAAAAATACGTTCAAGACGCCGTTATCATGTCGCACAACGTTACGTTACTATCTACCAACTCTACGCAGTGACTTACTAGTAGTGGATTACAAGTGCATTATAAAATACACGGCCGTGGTTATGTATTCACGATCATATCCAGCAAATAAAATATGATTAATTATAAAAAGTTATTTTACAATTCAGTCCTGCCGAAGCTGAAGCTATTAAAGAGAGCCAGACCAACTTTCAAGATGTGTTCATTGGAACAGTTTTAAAAACTATTCATAGTAACTACAAAGGCTCGCATGACGCCATACGAAAAGTACACAACAGTGCGTTGTTGTGACTACAAATAATGGAAGAAGTAAATTCACTGCTACAAGGTATACGTAACGCAATAAATAAGCCACTTAAAAAATAAGTTCGAAGCTGTATTAAAGAAGGACAGTGATTTTACCAAATTATGACAAATCGGTAATGCTGTATCTACAGATCCATGAAGTGGACTTCCACGCTAGTTTTCTAACGCTAGAGTACCAACTTCCACGCTAGTTTTTGGCTAAAAAAATATATTTTATCAAAACACATCACCCTAACCATTCATGGATATCACATATAATATCCTCCCTCCTGAATCCCCCCCCCCACTCGAAAATCTACACCCCTCCCGTTATTCCTTCTTCCGCGTGTTATTCCTTCTCTCCCCCTTCCTCAACTGTAATATAAAGCTAATCAGCATTTCTTCGGTATCTTTATTTTAGCTATGTTTTCGAAGCTTTTTTTAGAAAATATTAACACCACTTAAAACGTTATATTCAAGCATAATATAAAATACTCCCACCCCTATTCTTAGCACGATTTAATACCTTTTTCCGCATTTGACACAGTAGTTTTTGGGTAAAAAATAATCTTTTTGAAATAATAAAAAACATCATCCTAATGACTCACGCATATCACTTGAATTCAATAAACTACTCCCACTTTAGAAACTGCCTCTATTGAAGCATCCTTTAAATATTTAATTATTTAATTATTTAATTATTTAATTATTTAATTATTTAATTATTTAATTATTTAATTATTTAATTATTTAATTATTTAATTATTTAATTATTTAATTATTTAATTATTTAATTATTTAATTATTTAATTATTTAATTATTTAATTATTTAATTATTTAATTATTTAATTATTTAATTATTTAATTATTTAATTATTTAATTATTTAATTATTTAATTATTTAATTATTTAATTATTTAATTATTTAATTATTTAATTATTTAATTATTTAATTATTTAATTATTTAATTATTTAATTATTTAATTATTTAATTATTTAATTATTTAATTATTTAATTATTTAATTATTTAATTATTTAATTATTTAATTATTTAATTATTTAATTATTTAATTATTTAATTATTTAATTATTTAATTATTTAATTATTTAATTATTTAATTATTTAATTATTTAATTATTTAATTATTTAATTATTTAATTATTTAATTATTTAATTATTTAATTATTTAATTATTTAATTATTTAATTATTTAATTATTTAATTATTTAATTATTTAATTATTTAATTATTTAATTATTTAATTATTTAATTATTTAATTATTTAATTATTTAATTATTTAATTATTTAATTATTTAATTATTTAATTATTTAATTATTTAATTATTTAATTATTTAATTATTTAATTATTTAATTATTTAATTATTTAATTATTTAATTATTTAATTATTTAATTATTTAATTATTTAATTATTTAATTATTTAATTATTTAAATAATTAATTATGCTTTAAATGCTTCGCTCAGTATTATTTGGCTAAAAATAGTATTCTATTTTAAAAACCTCTTCGTTTTCACTGATCCATACGACATAACCTTATTTCTCCTTATCAAACCTTCAAAAAAGAGGGGGAGGGTTGAGGTGAGTTCGTTTGTGGTCAGATCCACTGTAAATGATATATGAATAAATAAAAAAAAATGTTTTGATTTTTTGACTAAAAATAAATTAGGCCGAAAACTGGCGTTACGGACCCTCCTACTTTTACATACATACAAGCCCATGCTCATAATAGTTCGGCCACCAAACATTTTCAACTACATCTTATCAAATTCTGGAGTCTCGAACAATTACGAAAAATATCGATAAAATCGTCTTAACTTTATTAAAATATACTTTTCATCTTACAGAAACTGAAAACTCTCTTCAGTATACATATTGTATTGATATATATTAAAAAAATGCGATACAGTAGTGAGGAGTTGTAATAATTCGACCACTAAAATTGGCAGAAACGGAACGCGCCTTAGAGGCGTAATAATTGCCATGAAACTGATGCGTTGAGTTGAAATGAAACACATACTGAATAAATAAACAAATATCGCATGTTATTTTTCAGTTTGCAAGCAAAATACCTTGTGGTAAATCTCTTAGTAAGGATTTGTGCTTATCTATCATTGATGCCCATTCAAAGGATATTTCGGAATGTGGAATTTTTCTCTCGCTCAAATTAAAAGCTTTAATAAAGCATTTCCATAGAATTTTTTTGCAATTAATACAGATTTCATAATTTGATAATGTCTAGCTGAAAATGTTAGGCGGCCGAATTATGATGAGTCTGGGCTTGTATGTGGTTATAAAGCGTGAATTTATTGCTTTTGTTACTATGTTCAAAATTGGTTACTTTCTTGTAATATATGTATTATATTATGATGCGCACGCCTGTGTTCCACGACACATTTCGGCCAACTCTACTTATTAGATTACCAATTTGTCTATTTATTAAATAGCTTCGGATTGAGCTTGTTGCATTTACCCTAACCCGACATATTTCAATGTCTATAATAAATAAAGTATTTTTTCCAGTATTCAAATATCTAACTTCTCTTACTTACGCCCTTTTATTTTATTAATATTAAATAATTCCAAAGGAATGAATGTTTAATTAAGAGTTGTCAGAAACAGGTTTCATGAAGACGCAATAAAAATTAAAATCGAACGAACTTGTTCTCCAACGTATTTCCAATATATTTAAAAAAATTTTCACCCTCATTCCTCGCTTTTATATTTTAGGATCGTTAATAATTTGTTTGAAAATAAAAGCGGCTTCGCACGAGTCTGTATACGATCCATCTTCCCATCAAACCTTATGAATGTAAATTCTATTCGGTTTTCGGCGTCTGCTTTAAATATTTAATTAAAACGCAGAGTTTTCGAAGTGGCTGCATTGGATATTTTGATCCTTTGTGCGTTACGAACGAGCCTTTATAACTCGTTATAAAAGATCTGCTCAGATAATTATTGCAATAAACCTTTCACAGAAAAATTAGAGAAGTACACTGATGGCAATTAGTAACTGTCCGTCATGGAAATATATTTTAACTACAGTCAGTCGGTAGACAGGCATGGCTGACGGTAGGATTAGACGATCCACCAATAATTCGAGTTCTCAATTCGTTTACACAATTTTGTTTCATTCGTTCCATTTTCGTCGCAGAGCCGCAAGGTACACATATGAACTCTGTTCATATATAATCATATTTGAAATATGGCTGTGCATAAAAGGACACAAACTGTTCCTTTAACAAATAAATTTGTTCTGAAAGTCCCTGCAGTATTCATATTTGTGAAAGTCTTTGCAAAAATGGTCATAGCATTTGTTTTTCTTGAACAGTTTACACCGAATTAATCTTACAAAGACCATTTTACAATTATTAAAAAAATTGAATTGTATTTATTAAAATAATGGAATTGTTGTTGTAACAAATGCTTTCCTTCTATTAGCAAACTTGAACTCCCTGATATACGCCTCTGTCGATTGATTTTCTGATTGCACGTTAAAACTTAAATCTAAGTTTTCAACTTCCGATTCTTCAGTGGTATTCCTTGGTTTATCTTGTTCTTCATCCGAACTAGTTGGTTCACATTTTGGTATACACTGTTTTGGAGTACTAGTAGTTACAGGAAAGAAGCAGCGTGCCTTTGCTAGTTGATGGAATCGATTTTCATTTAGTTGTTTGTTTGGTGCCACCAATCCGCTTCACATCGACTAAATCACCGTCAATGACTTCCAGTTCCAGTTTATTTGGGAAATTCTTTAAAATCCGTTTCGTCTGCCTTTTTTTGTAAGTGTTGATGGCTTTTACGTTTTTTGTTTTTGGTTTTTGCCCACGCCGAATTGTTTCAAACAATTTCCCGATAGAATATTTACTTTCATCGTGTAAACTTTTTAAAATATACGTTTCGCTGACTGATTACTTCTATTTCATCTCTTCGTCCTTCGTAGATCCCACTTGTGTCTGCTTTATCCATGAGACGATTATGGCATAAGCGGCATAACGTATGGCCACACCACAACCGAATAATGTTGTGACGCATTATATTTCCTAGACATATTTAAAATTCAACCCTCCGTTTATTTTTACGTGGATATATCGGCAGTTGTTGAATACACATATGCCCTCCCTCTTAATTAAACTTTCTACATATGCCATTTACTATGCATGTCGTTTGCGCCTCTCTTGCAACTACTGGCTTCACCTCTGTTCATACACGTTCAACCGGCAATCAAAAATTTGGCCCTGTGAATAAAAAATATAGCGCTATTTAAAACAACAAACATGGCTGCCACGGATGAAAAACAACTGAAGAAATAAAAAAGGAAGGTCGCTAGAACAAGCAAACAAATAAGCCAAACAACTGTTGTTTGAAAAATGTATCTATAAAATAAAAGGTATAGCTAATAATTAAATGTATAGATATTCCAGACTTTTGGCGGGTTGTATGTGTACTTTATTATAACCATAGTTCGGACATACGCTGTTTTAACCTTGCCCGGCTCTTATGATTATACTGTCTCATTACATGGGTTTACAAATTATATATATCCTATATATTAGGGTTTCTGAGGAAGAAACAAGTTATATTAACCACGTATACCCAAATATTAAAATTATTCACTAATCAAAGTATAGTGTTTACATACGATGAACATACATATACAGGGTTTGTCCGGAAAGTAATGTCAGTGATTTTTTTTTCCTGAGACTGTACGGGCGCCAGCCCGCGCCTTACGTGCTGGGATTGTGGTGGGGGGATTTGGCAACAAAATCCAACAAACGTCAGTTGGCTACCGGTCGTTGTAGCGGTCGCATCACTCGTTCTTTGAGAGTCGTTACAGTGACCCAGTGCAAGAAAAATTGCAACGTTCGCTTGAGCAACGGATGGCGATCAAGTTTTGTGTGAAACTGGAGAAGAGTGCTGCGGAAACCATTCCAATGTTGAAGAAGGCTTTCGGCGTCGATTGTCTTTCGGACAGCCAATTTTCCGGTGGCACAAGGCCTTGGCAGAAGGTCGGGAAGATGTCAACGACGAGAACCGCGCTGGACGGCCATCAACCTCCAGTTCCGACGACAATGTGAAACGTGTGCGTGACTTGTTGAACACTGACCGTCGTGTAAGTGTCCGTTTAATTTCCGAAACATTAGACATTACGAAAACCATTGTTCACGAAATAGTGCCGGAGCCTTTAGGAATGAGAAAGGTGTGCGCGAAGCTCGTGCCAAAAGTGCTAACGGACGATCAAAAAGCGAGGCGCGTTGAAACCTGCCAAGAACTTTTGGACACCTGCGAAGACAACCCCGCTTTCCTTGATGACGTCATTACCGGAGACGAAAGTTGGGTCTTTGAATACGATCCGCAGACGAAGAGGCAAAGTGCGGAATGGCACACGTCGAACTCCCTCGCCCCAAGAAGGCCAGGAATTCCAGGTCAAAGATAAAGACAATGCTGATTGTCTTTTTTGATTGCCGGGGATTGGTCCATCCTGAGTTCGTTCCGCAGGGGACAACCGTAACCGGAAAGTTTTACGTCGAGGTGCTGAAGCGGCTGAAACGCAGTGTGAATCGCGTCCGCCCAGACATCTCAAAATCCTGGAAGCTTCACCACGACAATGCGCCTTCGCACACCTGCTTCCTCGTGGCCGATTACCTCGTCAAGGCAGGCATCACCGTTGTTCCCCAGCCTCCTTACAGCCCCGATGTGCCCCCCCCAGACTTTTTTCTGTTTCAGCGCCTCAAAACCCCAATGAAAGGACAGCATTTTGGGTCGGTGAAAAACATTCAGAAGGCCTGCACCGACGCTTTAAAGGCGATTCCGGAAAACGACTACCGTGCGGCTTTTGATGCGTAGAAGACCCGCTGGAACCGATGTGTGGACGCAGGAGGAATGTATTTTGAAAGTTTCTAAATATTTGTACACATAGAACCAATAAAAACCATTTAGCAAAGCTCACTGATATTACTTTCCGGACAAACCGTGTATTCATATTTACTTTAAGAGCCGTTTAAGATTAAGATGTATGTCCGAACTCTGATTTTAACGTCCTGAGACTGCACATACATATCTATTTGTTTTTAAACTCCCAGCTCATTTAGATTCAGACTAATGACGGCGGCGGTTAGGGATTTTGAAGTACAGAATATGTACTTGGTTCCGTGTCAAAAGTCTTCCAAAAAGCTATATATAATTAGTTTTTAATAAAAAAACAAAAAAACCACTTATGTTGTAAATAACTATCAATCATAATTATTATTCTATTATTTTTTTAAATATGACCTTCTAAGTCATATCAAACCTCACCGCAAACCACTGACTTTACTGCACGCACCAGCATTTCATTCGGGAAAATTGAACATAATAGACTGTATGCGATACAGAGAGGTGCCTTGATTACGCAGATTAGTATGATTCAGTTTTCCTGGAAAATGGTAAGTATTTTATGAGAATCAGAGTCCTGATTTGTCCTCGTGGGCCACGGTATGATTGAAACATCATGTTCGCTGAGGAAGTCCCCCCGGGGCGCCTCCTATAGATAGGAGAGCGCAACAACCCCTCCCTAATAAGTCAATGGCAACGTAGCCGTCGGTTTTCACGACAGGCCATCTTCGTGCCTATCTCCTGTGGCTGCATTGGCAACGACGACTTTAGGTGTAGGATCGTCCTCATCGAAAAATTCCGGCTTGTTTTGCAGGGCGACAATGTTCAGATTATCGTAGACGCCTGACGTCGAAGAGCACGTTGGTTAGAGGACTGTATTCAGCCACGTTAACGACAGCTCCAGAGAGAATTAAAGGCTGATTCTCACTGGCCGGGCAAGGAAACTGCTACCACAGGTGTTATTCTACACACTACAAATTCTACCACAGGTGTTAGTAGTATTCTGAATACTAAGGTTTTTAAATAGTCCTAAAGCCAAAAATTCGCTGGGTTCACAACAGGCCATCCTTGTGGCCTTAATGTTTGCTACAAGACATTAACAAGTTTTGAACTGATCGATAAATGTGCTGGGGTACTCTATCCGGCATAAAAAAATGTTTCAATTACATCCTCGTTTTGTATACTCTCTTAACGTTTGCAGGTCTCATTTACCGGTAACAATGACAGTTACGACCTCGTCATTCTGTATCTACCCGAAAAAGTATAGACTAATGATGAAATTAGTTGTGATACCGCCCCAACGAGTTTCAAAGAGATACTTTTTTCAGTCACGAAGACCTTTCTGAATAGTTTTAAGATTTTCTGTTGCTAACATTCGACTGTTTTTAGTATTGACTCCATCAAATAAAGAAAAGTTGTTAAGTTTAAATGGTACACATAGTGAGCCATTCCTGTTTTGAATTTTTCGTTTAATAAGGATTTAAGCCATGTATATAATGTCGTTATTGCCTTTAAAGTAAATGTTGAAAATGTAAAGAAAGTTGTATTGAGAGATACTATTTGAAATCCTTTTCGGGTTTGATTGACATTAGAGAAATGGAAAAAAATATCAATTAATTTTACAATAAAAATTTAAGAACATTATCATGAACTAATAAAATATAACATCTTGAAACCAATGAAATAGGTATAAAATAAAACTAACAACAATATAAGAGTACAATATAAACTAATACTAATAAATATAAAGCAAAATAATAAATAAATACGTTCGTGTCGAGTTCGGGGTGACTAAAAAGTGTCGCCCGTTTTCCCTCACTCACTGAACTCGATCTAAGACACCTTAGTATTTCCTTCAATTGGTTCCTGGAAATTTTACGTATTACTTGAGTTACTATTTTTCTTAAATCTTCCAACTATAGGAGGCCATGATTAAACTTGATTTTTAATATAACCTCGCAAATAAAAATCTGTTGGTGACAAATCTGGAGACCTAGCCATCTAATATGACCGTGTGTCTATACCTATCCGATTCCGTCCAAATCAGACAAATGACAAATCCGTCAAATGGCAGAACTGCCAGATCAAACATCCATAGCCTAATATTATCTGATATAATGTAAAGACATTAATACACGACCGAACTCGATATAATGTAAAGACATTATATCGAGTTCGGTTGTGTATTACAGACAACACTTCGATCATTCAAAAATACATTACCAAATTAGTTTCAGTCTATGTTATGTTTTATTTTAATGATAATATTGTTAAATTTAATTTATTGTGCAATCACTTAATTGTTAATTTTTTATCCAATTTTTCTAATGTCTCATTTTATCTATCAAACCCGAAGAGGGGACTTCAATACGACTTTGTTTACATTTCCTACATTTACTTTTTTTTCCCTTCCGCTATGTCTGGTTTGGGGTTTGTTTTGCCTCCAACACTGCAGCCTTCAGGCTTATTGTATTTCCAGTTTACATCGTTATTTCATGTGAATAGGTTTGTTACCTTTATGAGGTTTAGTAGCCCTTTCACTTTGGAAAGGCCTCCTGGGGGTTTTCTATTCCCAGAAGACAGTATCTCCAATGTGTTAGTGCTGGGCACTAGTATAATATGTCGGGATGTTTCCTCCTCCTCTTTACACAGTCTACAAATATGTTCATCTGAATATATGCCCATCCTGTGTAGATGTTTCCTAAGGTGACAATGCCCGGTTATGAGTCCCGTGACAAGCCTTATCTGATTCCTACTCAATCGCAGAATCTCATTTGTCAGTGCTTTTGATGGTGTCTTTACCATCCATTTACTGTTTGTTTGTCCTGGTATGTGGTTCCAGTAAGACTGGTGTTCTTTATTTTTCCACCGAGTCAGCCAAAGCCTCACTGAGGACTTTGGTATACCACACATTGGTTAAGGTCCAATGAGTGTCGTTACAGAGCCCTTTCTCGCTAGGGTATCTGATTATTCGTTGCCTCCGACCCCTTTATGTCCTGGTACCCATTTAAGTGTTACCTTGTTATGGTTTGCCAGAGCTTGGAGGGTTTCTAGGCAATCCCAGACCAGTTTTGATTTTATTTTTTTAAATGCTAAAGCTTGTAGGGCTGCCTGACTGTCAGAGTAAATGAGGATTGTTTTCCCTCTATATCCTCTTTCAATATTTTCCCTTAAGCATAGCTCAATTGCATGTACCTCTGCCTGAAATACTGTGGCATATTCCCTAGAGGTACATATTTTTTATACCTGGGTCTTTTGCCATAGATTCCCGCGCCAGTTCCACTGTCCATTTTGGATCCATCAGTGTACCACACTAGTGTTCCTTCCTGACAGTTAGTTTCTTCTTTTGCTTCCCAATTTACCTGAATGTTAAAAGGTTTTGCATAGTTAGTTCTTGGTGTCATTTCGTCACTTGTCATTAAAAATAATGGATCTGTGATCGTACTTGTTATACTGGCATGACCAAAAGTTGCGTCTTGTCAGTTACCATTACAATTCAACCTGTGGGCCCCCATTCTTGCCTCCGCCTTGATGTAAATATCTAATGGCGGAAGGTTTAATATGGTTTCCATTGCCGCTGTTGGAGTGCTTTTCATTGCACTAGTGATGCAAACTATTGCTCTCACTATTGCTGTGTACAAACAATGTACCATGCAGGGTTTAAGTCCCCATTTGATGCCTATGGCCCTCTTGGCAGCCATTAGTGCCATTTTTCCTTTATTTATGGTTTTCTGCAAATGCGTGTTCCAAGTTAGTTTTGCATCCAGTGTAACTCCTAGATACTTTACCTCCTGGCTTGTTTGCAGTTGCGTATTGAAAAGCCGTGGAATTGTGTGTTTTCCTAGCTTTTTCTTTTTCGTGAAGGGGATTAGCGCTGTTTTACAAGGATTGACTTTTAGGTCTTCCTTTTGCCACAATTTCTCCACGATTTTCAGAGCTTGTTGCATTGTCTGTTTACTTCATTAAGTACCTTTACTTCGTTAATGTTAAGGTAATAACCACATAATGTACCTGTATACATCATTCAAGTCCTTATTAAACGAATAATTCACAGCAGGAATGATCCACTAAATGTTCCATTTAAACTAAATAGGTAAGTTTTCCTCAAAAACAGATAGTTTTTGTAAAATTATGTTTTATAGATAATATCAGATACCTTTTGGATACTTTGAGTACTTTGTCACTGCCTGGCTGTCATTTATGTTGAATGCAAAAATTAAAAAAAAATCTGTTATTAAAATGAGATTTGATCCTTGTGTTGTACATATTCTCGTAAAATCCAAATATGCAAAAATATACAGGGGGTTTCATTTAGAAAACTGAATATAGTGAGAAAATTAATTCTAGGATACACGCCCCAAATTAAAAAATAAATCAGTTAATTGTTTTTCAAGATATAAAATTGGCCCGACTTCTGAGCCACCCGATATGCCATTTGCAGTTGTTTTGATCAGATCGCATTAATATTGTAACTACTATTGTAACTATTATGTAACTATTAATATTGGATACTAACAGATCGCGTTAGTATTGGCTATGCTGAAGAACTTCTGCAACTTGGAGATGATTAATTTTGGTCTTCCTGATTTTTGATTATCCTTGACTAGGTTTGACTACCTTGTTCTTTCAAATTTGCCAATCAATCTACGATACGCTTTCAATCTACAGAAACCTATTTTCAAAACAATTCACACGAAATCTTAGTAAACCTATATTTCTACTACATTCGTAGAAATGTTAACAGTGATAACATTGTACTAAAACTGAACTAGAAGAAATAGTAATAACACTGCAACTTATTCTTGTTTGCAGATCCATTTTTTAAAGTTAGGAATTTAAGTTTTTAAAATCTAAAACTGCAATGGTTTTGATTTGACACCTGTGTCGGTGGTAGTCGTCATAACGGAAATTTTGTTTTCCATGGACACTGTAAAGTCTCATTATGGTGGAAACTTTTCAATCCTTTTTTGCAATTATTTTAATTTCCTTAAACTGTAAAAGAACTTATACAGTAAGTATATCTCTGACTTTATGATCACATTGTATATTCGTTAACGCTTACACATGTGCAGCAGACTGCGTTTCGTAAAGTCGTACTGTATCAGCGACAAAAATGTTATCAGTCTACTTTCTACAATCTCCTTTTCGAATGAACTCCATACCTATTCTTGCTCCACAAATATAGCAAAAAATGTAATTTTGTGATATTTGGGGGTCACATTTGTCCCTTTTGTAGCTTCTATTAGTATCACGTAACGGTTAACACTCCTTCATTAAATTTTATAAAGATAATAGAGGACAGTTTCGCCACTTTTCTTATACGAGACGTCTATTTCCATAGCAAATTGTATCGTAGTATCTCTTGCGATTTGTATATTGCCAGGGTGGGCAGCTACTAATTGCCACCGGTGTATTATATAAGGAGACGGAGAGCATAAAAGGATTCGAATTTCGGCAAATGGATGATAAGCCTCCATTTAAGGCTTCATAATTTATCAACATCTAGTTATAGATACCGTGAATAAGGCATAAGACAAAGTGCCTCGAAATGAATGGGAAATGAACGTGAGAGATCTGCTGGGTGGTTGCTGCGCTTTTAATTTCTCTTCTCTAATTATGAATTAGACTTTGGATTAAGTAGGTCGTTGTCTGGTTGCGTCCCGAAATTTCCCTTCTACAGTGCTCTCGTAAAGATGTGGATAAAATCGTAAAAATCGTGACTCGAAAGATGCAATAAAGTATTTATTAAGGATAAATATTTTTGAAGGATTACTAGCAAAAACAGCATATAATAAGATATTTACTTTTTTGCGATATTAGCATAACGCCATTTAGAAATAATATTTTATACATTCACAAGTATTTTGAGTTTATAGAGTTTTTGTCAGTTCAGCGACTTTCTTATGGTTAAATAATAGCAGGTTCTGCAAAACCTGCACTTGTCGTTGATATAAATATTGTTTCTGAAAGAGATCATGAGTGTTGTTTCGATAAAAAAGGTTAAGGGGGTATCCTGCTTTAAGAGGCCTAAAAAAAACGTTTTTGTGGGAATTTTTTTAGGACAGAAAAAAAGAAGCAAGGCTAACGAACTTTTCAGATTATTTTATTGCATATTTGAACATTAAACAAATTTTTTTTGAGAGAAAAAATATTCAAACGCAGCCGATTTTTATGCACATTTGTGCAACACCTTGTAATTAAAGTCTCTAATCGGCGGGAAAGATGGAGCTCGTAATTTTTGTCTGACAAAAAAAAAAAAACAAAGAAAATCTTAATTTTCATGTATTTTTCTTCCAGATAAACTAAGAAAAACCCAAAAAATTGTGAAATTTAATTTTTTTTCAGGTTTGAAAAAAAAGTGCTTTTAAAACAAAAAAAAATATTTCAACTTGCTTAAAAAATTGTTTAATTTTTTTTTTCGTACAATCTTTTTAGTTCAAATAGAAGAGAATGCAAAACTGAAGCTAACAAGCCTTGGTTTGTTTTAATTGAACTTCTAGTTTTTTTGAGATCTCGCCCGCCATTTTAGACAAATCATAAAAAAAAAAACTCGAGAAAACGCGCTTTAAAGTTTACCGTTGGAGAGGACCGGTCTTATTCCCTCACTACGTTCGATGCGTCTGCGGTTGCTTCTTATCTGTCGTCTCACTTCTGTTTATCCTTTTTCATAACAGGCCGATGTCGGCTTTACACACATGGTATAGTTCGGAGTTATTCGACCGCGAGAAGGAGCGCGCGCTCCAAGCTCCAACTGCCCGAGCGCCCGTATACCGGCTCGACACACCACTGCGTTTAGTGCTGTATCTATAAAAATATTGTAAATTAGCCTCTATAACTTTAGATACATATTCTTAGATACATTAGGAATAGATGTAAGCAATAAAAAATTTATTGTGCCTCCTAAAGCAGGATCCCCCCTTAAGCACATAACAGTGAGATTATATGAAACAAAAAGTGTGGAAAGTGTTTACACATGTCATATTTATCACAAAGGGATGTTTATTCCGGAAAAAACAGCTAGGCGATGGTTGTAGATATTTAGTTGACGATAACTACTGATTAGCTTTTTAGTTTTGTAGCGGATTTGCTTTTATTGTTTTGGTTTGTATTTAATGCATTATAAATGTTTGTTTCGTAAGAAATAAATTTAAAAACTTTTCAATTTTTTGTAAAAAGGGTACATGGCGAAAAAAATACATTTTGCTGACAATTATTATCTATGTATATCAAAGGTGATTTGGGTAACTTGACCCCCTTCCAACTTCAGTTGAAATCGTTTTAATACCTATTAATTTGCCGAAGATTTATAGTTTTTTGTCTGCAATTTTTTAACATACTATTTTGTGTTTACCGTAACCCCTTCATAAGAAATGACATTATCGATTTAGGGTTAAGTTAAAACACTAAATTTACTAGAATTGAAAGAAATTTAACAAAAGCAATCCCAATTTGCATCGCTACTTTTTCAATACTTTTTCTTTTCCTTTTCCAAACTACCTTTTCATTTTTTTATAAATATCAATTTGCCGAAGATATTTATTTTCTTGTCTGCACTTTTATGACATATTCTGTGTTTACTGTAATCCCTTCATATGGAATTCCAGCCTTTGATTCGGATTTTGAATTTTTTTGGCCACTTATCAAAAAGCTAAGACGCCATCGGCATTTTTTTAACGACAACCCCAACTTTTTAGGATGTTACTGAAAATATAACTCTTTTTTTTAGTAAGATAAATATCGATTTAGATTAAGTTAAAAAAAATAAACTTACTAGAATTGAAAGCAAGTTAATTAAAACGAAAAAATTATTTCAATTTGCACCGTTAACAGCCTATCAGCATGCGTGATGCTCAAAAATTCTTGCTGAGTATTATCAATAATAACAGTATTTCTCGACGAATTCTTACTTTTGAATCAGCCAAGTTCATGGATCGAGCATATTCTACTTTCCCTTTTTAAGAATCCTCACAAAAAAATAATGTAAGGGCGTCAAATTTGGCTTTCGCGTTGGCCCCTTAATTGGTCCCCTTCTTTCTATCCAACAATTTGGGAAAATCTAATCTACGTAGGCTCAGACAAAGGCTGCATAATGGGGAGGATAATATTGCTGAAAGAATGTGTTGTTTCCGGAAATTGCAGGTTCGTCTGGACTAGATACTAGGGGGTATAGAAAAGTAAGGTCTCCAACGTTGCCATTTCCCAACTCGAATTGCTAGGTAAAATCTGACAATAGCGCTGCATTCCTTGGTTCTCCCCCCACAGTCTAGAACTGTCTGCACGACCTTGGGACGCTCATTCGCTACGTAGTAGCCGTTAAGGATGGAGCTCCCTCTGTGCTCGCCCGCTAGGTGTGAACTGCGCTCAGTCATTCGTTTTTTGAATGCAAAAAAGATTTCTCCGATAGAAATTCATCACCAGTTAGTGGAAGTATACGGTGAGAAGTGTATGGACGTTAAAAACGTGCGGAAGTGGCGCAGCGGTCGGGGCGGCCGAGTTTGCCGGACTCACTCACAACTCAAATCGAGGAGATGGTGCGCAATAACCGGCGAATAACCCTTCATGAGATAGTGGAAGGTCTTAATGAAGAGTATAGCTACTTCACCGTGCAGAATATTGTGTCGGAAGTCCTCGGTTACAACAAGGTGTCCGCCAGGTGGGTCCCTAGGCAGCTTACCGATGAACACAAGAGAAAGCGCTTGGAATGTGCCACAGAATGTGTCCGTCGCTACGACGAAGAGGGCGAGGAATTTCTGGACTCTGTTGTGACTGGAGACGAAACATGGGCACATCGTTACCCCGGAAACGAAGCAACAGTCGAAACAGTGGCGTCACTCGACCTCACCGAAGCCCAAAAAGTTCAAGACACAGAAGTCAGCGGGGTTATGGCGACCGTTTTCTGGGACAGGAAGGGGGGTTCTTTTAGTGGAATTCATGCCGAAAGGAACCACAATCAACTCAGAAAGCTACTGCGAGACTCTCAAGAAACTTCGGCAAGCCATCCAGAACAAAAGAAGGGGTATGCTCACGAATGGCGCGTGTTTGCATCATGACAATGCGCGGCCACATGTGTCACATCAAACGACTACCCTAATCAAGAAATTTGGCTGGGATGTCCTCGAGCACCCTCCTTATAGCACAGACGTTGCACCCAGCGACTACCATTTGTTGCCCGCTATGAAAAAACATTTGGGGGTACAGAAATTCCAGGCCGACGAGGAAGTGCAAGAAGCAGTCGTTGGCTTCGCGACGTGGCGGGAGAGTGGTACGACGCCGGCATTAGAAAGCTGATTACCAGGATGCAGAAGGTGATTGATCGTCAGGGTGACTATGTAGAAAAGTAGCTAATTGTTCAACCTTTCCAACGATGTAAGTAAAGTTGTGAATAAATTTAATTTTCTATGAAAAAAAAAATTGGAGACCTTACTTTTCTATACCCCCTCGTATAATGTTATCGAAATATTACGTTATATCCAGACGTGTATGCAGGGATAAGATCGTATTGAAGACAATTTATTATAAATATCCTGCACTAGTTAGGATCTTGCTAGATAAATCCTAATTTACTCAATACCCTCAATCTTATGGCATAATTGCCGGAATGTTTGTAGTCGGTGCGCTACATCCGATATATCAATTTAATACTGAAAATCAGAGTTATAACGTCCCACTTGGTACACATGGTTTTGAGACCCTATTAAATGATTTTGGAAATAGAGGCACCGATAATTTTTCAAAGTATTCACATTTATTTAGAAAATTAGAAGAATTCACCCTTCATATCTTTTTCTACGTCCTGAACACGACTATTTTCGACGTCCTGAAGACGATTTTGGTGTTTATTTTTATATATGACTAATAATACTACGGTAAAAATTGAAAAACCCCGTTTTTTTTCTTGGAAAATTGGAGTGCAAATAATACGCAAATTATCCGGTAGAAAAACATTTTATTTTTAAAACATAAGAAGTAATCAGCTTTGAGTTTTATAAAACAAAAACAAAGATCCCTATGAGGTATCTATTTTATAAGCATTTGGCTTTGTTTTTGGAAAAATTAGATTTAGAAATCGCTGTGCAGCAGAAACTAAAAATGAACAAGCAACATTACATAGCGAGTAATTATTATAGTACTGATACATATAATAATTATATATTGGGTTGGGGTAACTTGTTTTCCATCCGTAAGTATTTGCATTAAGCGTTTACTTAACGCAAATGGAAAAAATAAAAAAACAGACAATTATTAATTTTTATACTACAAGAAAATGTAATTTGTGACGTTGTAGAAAATAGTGGTCAACTGTGATATTACCTTGCGTTCTGGCATTTCCCTCTGCAAGTCGAACGTATCATCATACATGAAGCGTCGTTTGCCAAGTAATTAAAGGCCTTTGTTTTACAGTATTTTTTCAGCTGCATTTAAGTAGGATTTTTCTTACGGTTGTCCAAATTATAGCAAGTGCTATTCACTTTGGATACCAGATGACTTGGCGTCCATACCCATCTTACGCAAAAAAAGAAATATAGATTACCTTTAGATTTGATTTTCAAAAATATTCAACACAGCCATGCACTTGTTACTACGAAACTCACTGATATGGTAAAACAGTGTCTGTAAGCGCTTGTTCTCTCAGGGCATGTTCTCTCAGGACATCTGTCGGTGGAATCTGTAGACGGAAGATTTTTCATGGTCTTGTTCTATTTGTAAGAAGTATATTCTTTGCTTCATTTGTTGATGTAATATCAGCTTCTTTGGTGTAAAATACATCTACTTTCCACATATTTTTCAATGCTTGGACCACGTCGTCTAGTAAACTGGTACGTTGGGAATATATATTTGAGGAGCTCCTAAATATGATATTTGCCATCCCCACAAGTGTTTCATAATAAATTCATAAATATATGGTTGTGTCAAATATTTCTGAAAACCAAGTCTCCAACTCCATGTTTTTTTTTTGGTAGGGCGTGAAGACAGCTGTTGCCTAAAGTGAGTAATATTTCTTGCAATTTGAGCAGCCGTAAGATAGGTCCTTATAAAATTATGTAATTAAATGTGGATACAAAAAAAGACAAAGGCATGTAATTGCTTGGCAAACGACGTAACGTTTCATGTACGATGATGTGTTCGACTTGCAGAGGAAAATGCCAAAACGAGAAGTAATGTAAACGTTGAATAATATCTTCTACAATATCACAGATTACAGTTTCTTGGAGTTTTTAAAAATGTACTCATCAGATTTTTTATTTTTTTCCAGTGATGAAGCTGGGAAGTAAACTCTTCCGGACGGAAAATGAATATTTTAAATCCAATTACATACTACAATAAAATCACTATTATTTATAAGTAGGTACTAGAATAATTCCTCGAAATGTTATATTGCTTATTTAGTTTTACTTCATTTCTACTGCACAGCATTTTTTATTTTCACTGTGTCAAAGACAAAGTCAAATGCTTACAAAAAAGGTAACAAGGTAAAGGTCACAAGCGTCTTTGTTTTTATCCAACTTAAAGCTGATTCTTTCTGTGATGTGTTTGAATTAAAATATTGTACTTTGATCAAACCAATTTTACACTCCAACCTCGCAAAAACATGTGCTGATGTCTTATCATTTGCACTCCGAGTTACCGATAAAAGTCTGAGTTTTTCAATTTTAACCATAGTATTATTAGTAGTACATAAAAATAAACATCAAAATCGTGTTCAGACTGTTGAAGACAGTCGAAAAGGAAATAAAAGTGCATTTTTTCCGAAACATGTTTAACACTTGTTTAAAAAGGCCGCCATCTAAGATCCTATAGGAAATGGACATGTTATAACTCCGATTTGCAGTAAAATATTATGTAGCACACCCACTATTGCACCGTATTAAGGATTTTACGTCAACTACATCGTATAAACATTCACTTTTTGAGGGTGTTGAGTATGCCACTCCATCATCCAATGGAGATTTTTCGTAGCCCAATAATAACAATTTGGTTTTACTTAGCAGTAGACTTTTTTCACTATGTTACCTACATCGATATTTACCTTACTGTAGATGAAAAAAAGTGTTATTTCCAGTTCCGTCGTAAAAGTTAGAGGTTTTCATTAAAACATATCGATGACGTCATTGCGTTTGGATGAGATGGAAAAAAATCAAAATCCGTTTCAAAATATGGCAATTCACAAGTGTCTTTTGACGTATGCGAATGATTTTTACGAAAAAGTACATGACGGCTTCTAATTTTGTCCACTTGGTTTACGAAAGCACTGTATGCGCGAAGACACAAAGACTTGCACGCTGACATCGCATCAAAGAGATTGAATGATAACGACGAACTTGTCGCCGAATTAGTCGAGCTTTGTGTTAGCGCGGTACGTCACCGTAATTCCATTGTTCGTGAACAGGAGGTAGCTAAACAAGTAGAAGACGAAGCTGAACTAAGAGGTGGCACGGTTCTCTTTTGCATAGGATACCGGAATACTTATAGACATACAGGGTGTTCATGTTCCGATAGGGTTGGATTGGTAACTTATAAACTGTGAGAGATTGAGGTCGATTAAATTGAAAGTTTACTGTAATAGTTTCGAAACCAGATGTAAGAAAGTTGGGGATATATAAAGCTACTTATTTGATAAATTGACCTTCAACAAAAAATTGTGAAGAAAATCATAGGAAATCGTACATTATAGATCGCAAACATGATTCAACCGAAACATTTTGGCGAGAAAGGCTTTAACGACCCAAAACCAGAAAAAAATCAGAAGAAAGTGCATGTTTGTTCATTTTCTGTTCTTCTGTATATTTCTCATTAGACAAAACATATTTGAAATTATTGCTGCGCACACATTAAGTGAGTCAGCTAACTGTTCTGTGTTTGAGCATCACCATCGTCCAAGAGCGCTTCAATTTCGTGTCTCAAAATATTTTCGATAGTTATCCACGCGTTTTTGAATCATTTCGAGTACAGCACACGAGGTGTGTAAATTAAGTAATAAGACTGATTTTTCAATTTTTTTATTCGAATAGAATTACAATTCACTATTGTCTCATTCAAAATAACTTCCTGGGGAAGCCACACAGCGTTGGAGAAGGTTCTTCCTAGGGATTGCAATCCGGCACCAATTTCAATCCGGTCGTATCCGGCCAAATTTCCATCGATCCGGCCGGATCCGGCCGTATTGGTTCCATCAAAATCATGTTGCTTTTTAATTCCAAAATCAACTGTATAGAAGATGATCAAGTGAATGTATCACAAAGTATATATAAAAAAACGTTTATTTCTTATGACATCAACTTTATTTACACTGTTATAGTTAATCAACATTTACGTATGAATAAAAATTTAGTAGATATAGTGTAACTAGTTAGATTGTAATTGTTATATTAGTTTAGTAATAATTAGAAATGACGGGCGGTTAAGTTCAGTTTCACTTACATTATAATGTACTATATTATAATGTAACTTACATTACATTATAAATCCATAAAAAAAAAATGTCATCAAATCTGGCTCTGAACGAAAGAGATGGAAATAGCGGTTATGTTGAAGCTCAAAATGAAACTTTGTTGTTGTCAAACATTTGACAAATAGCTGTCAGAATTGTAATGTAAACTGTAATGACTGTCACATAATGTAACAGCCTTGCCAATTCAATAAGGTTATAAGATTAAAAATAGAAATACGTCTTTTTTTGCTCGTCCAACTTTGATGACTTTTTTGGATGGCTCGTTATAAGTAACTTATATTAATTCTAACTAAAATCAAGCTTATCAACTGAGATCACAATAATTAGGTAATTTAGGGACGCCAAGCAGTTTCATTCTTATAATTATGACAGTCACCAAAAATCTGTTTAATCAATGGCACAATTGTCACAATAATGAGTGAATAAACTTCTTTTTTTAACATACTTTAAATTATTATTTTAAGTAAAACAATCATAAAAAACATCACTTGGTTTTGAAAAAATTGTCTTAGAAAACAAATAGTGTTAATTTTATCATCTTCCAGTCGACTTCTTACAGAGCTACAAATGTAACCAGCGGCTGAGAAGGCACTTTCTGCTTCTACTCGTACACTAGTCGGTTTTATTGTCAACAAATTCATGTTTCATGTATTTTTTTTAATTTAACGGATCCGGTGACAGGATCTGGAAAATTGGTGCCGGATCAGATAGATGTCTTATGATGCCGGATCCGCCGGGTTACCGGATCCGGTTTTCTGGATTGCAATCCCTAGTTCTTCCATTCCTCATAGCAGTGCTGGAACTCATATACTGGAATAGCCTTCAGCTGGACGGTTACGGCCGTTAGAATGTTTTATATGGACCCAAAATGATGTCCCTTGAGGTGATTTTTCAATCTCTGGAAGAGAAAAAAGTTACACGGACTCGACGGCGAATAAAGAGGCTGAGGAGCCATAGGAATGTTTTTACTTGCTAAAAACTCTTTTTGCTGAAACGGGTGCGTGACAAGGCGCATTGTCATGGTGCAATTTTTGAGCAGATTTTTCTCATCCCCAATTGCTTAGTCAAAATCTAATGAACAGTGGTATGATTCAAATTTAACTCTTATCCTATCTGTCTTGTCGTCAACCGACGATCTGAACGCAGAAGATCCCGTATTCTAAACAAGTAAAAACCGTTAACATTTTTTTGACGTAACGTTTTTTAACGCAACAAGTTAAAATCTGTACTGAAGGTGCATTACATGTTAACCTACCGCTCTTCCAAGTCCCGTCTCCGCAATGTTGCTAGATCAGGCGCTACGTTGCCAGTCTCACTACTTAATTTACACATTTACACGTTTATGAAAGTTGAAATGCTTATATATGTAGGTATTATTTTAACAGTGTATCAACGCAGGCAACGACTAAATTTGTAGACATTTATTAACTTAAAGTCAGAGCTAATGATTAGTAAACAGCGGCGTTATACAGGCATGGAATAGAGTTGTTATGACCAGAAAATGAAATGAGTAAAAACTGTAATTATCCTATTTTATTACTGGATTTTAGATCCCGTATCTTATGAACTGTTCTAATTTCTAACAACCACCACGATTCCATTTAAACGTGCTGATGTCTGATGAACGCTGTCAGCTGTCGCCGCAAAGTATATTGAAGCAGACGGCCATATCGATCAGTACTAATCGGCTTTTCCTAGGAGCTAGGTAGGTCTCGTTCCCTTCTCATTTGGTATCGGCTCTTTCTGTTAAGGTTATCCATCCTTCGAGGTACTATATCATTACCATTACCAATATGTACACATTTGTTTAGATTATTAGTACGTACATCGTCATTTGCTCACGGAGAACTTTGTGTAAATATTTTTATTAATACATTTTACAACAAATGGGTGGGGAGCATGGGTTTCATGACGAATTGCGATTACTTATTTCAACTACCCACCTCATATTATGTTACAGACCATACGTTTTTTACCATACCATGGTTTCCTGTTGCACAACTGCTGCAATAGGGCGCCAAAAGAGCAAGGCGCTGCAGTTATGATTCGCTGATTTTTGCTGTATACTGTTGTGTTTCAATATAGCGATTAGGGCAAACATCAATTGAGTTGCCACTGATTTATTGATATTGGTGCAGCCTACCATTTATTAGCAGATCTTGATATGATCTTCAATACTGCAATACTTTTTGGTTTTCAAGGAAATAGAGACTTCTTCCTTTTAACGGCAATTAATTCTCACCTGTGATAGTTACACGTATACTTGTTAATAAAACAATTATTAATTGTATTTAATGTTTATATTGTTTTGTCAGAAGTTAGATTTGGGTTTAGTGTATGATTTTTGATGATGTGCGTTTAATGATTATTTATTCATTATTTAGTGGCAATGCCCTTTCTCTAGTTTTTCAAAATGAAGCAGACGAAATACAACCTGAAAATGCCATTGATGCGGTGTAAAAACAATATTAAACTTGCAAAAGGAAAGTTTCGATTCTGTCGCATGTCGCAACAGAATCGAAACTTTTCTCAATTAACTGGTGGATCAAATCCAATTTCATCAAAATATCCTTCCTCTTACACTAGAACCGCTCTAAAAATACCATTGCGTCATATACGTATAATCTTCATAAGAAGTAATAGTCAAATACTTTTTATCCTCTTCTATCCAATGACATTCTCAGAGCGGTTTTAGTGTAGCTATATAAACCACAAGTTGGTGGAAGTGGTCGATGCACCGCTGAATTAGAAACTTTCGAATGGCGGGCTTATCTGTCTCTGCCTTCCCATGGTTACTTGCATGAAGCTGTAACCATAACAAGAACTTTGTCAGTAAGTAGATCATTATATTGTAAATATTTTTATATTAATTTCTATTTATATAGGTCTAACTGGTGCTAACACTCATCGAGTCGAGTCGCTTTGGAGGGCTGCGAAAGGCTATTTTCATGGTCGTCATGTTCGTGAAGGTGCCTTCGCAGATCATCTTTGCGAATACCTTTGGCAGCGATGGAATCGCAATCATAAGCGCGATCCTTTCGAAGCTCTTCTGTGCGCTATCCGATGTCAATATGATGACTTCCGTGGCTAATTTTCTTATTGCATTCTGATTTACATTTTGAATAATATTTGATATATTTCAGTTGTATCGCAGTTATTAAGTTTATACAGGATAGGTTAGGGTTAGGTTATAGTCATGAATATCTTGAATATCTTCTGTATATCTTGTTAGGTTATGTTGGGTTGTTAAAATTGTAGTTTATTGGCGCCATCTATGATATATCTTGCTAAGTAAAAGTTCTCATAAACAACATGGAATATAAAAAAATCATAACATTTTAGGATTCGTTTCCTGAAAAAAATGTTTGTGACTCTATGCTCAGGGAATCCTCCTCTATCGAAATATATATATATATTGCCCTTAAATTTATTCATCTCTCTAAACCGAAGTCTTACCTCACTTGTTCCTACTAATTTCATTTTCTGGTCATATCAACTCAATTCCATGCCTGTATAACGCCGCTGTTTACTAATTATTAGCTCTGACTTTAAGTTAATAAATGTCTACAAATTGAGTAGTTGCCTGCGTTGATACACTGTTAAAATTATACCTACATATATAAGCATTTCAACTTTCACAAACGTGTAAATGTGTAAATTAAGTAATGAGACTGGAAACGTAGCGCCCGATCTAGCAACAGTGCGGAGACGGGACTTGGAAGGGCGGTAGGTTAACATGTAATGCACCTTCAGTACAGGTTTTAACTTGTTAGAGTTATTTATCAGGTCTTGTTGATTTTTTTCAACTGTTTTTATTGTCGTGAGTTTAACAAATGAGCGACATTAACTTTGAGCAACGGTGTGCTATCAGATTTTGCTTCAGACTTGAACAAAACGCAACGGATACGGTGTTTTTTCAATAGCCCAGGGTTTTCGGTACTTTAAGGTATTCTCAGAAGGAATAATGTCGATTGAAGAGTGAAAGACGCAGCGGAAGACCTTCATCTTCAAGAACCGATGAAAAGGACCCTGCACAAAACAAGTGAGTGAGGGGTACAGTCAAATGGACTGAAAATTTAGTATGTTGTACTTCATGAGATCCTGATCAAAGTCCTCATGGACAGAACGCCTGAAAATCAATACTTTTTAAATACGAAGCTGCAAGAACTGAAATATTGCAGCACCTGCAAACGGCATGCTTGAGTGTATTATATCGTACAAGGAGTTGTTTAACACTATTATTTTACAACATTGATATTTATGAAGACATTTTCACTCGATCATTAAATTCACTCGAGAATGACCTTTGAAATATGATAATCAATGTTGTTAAACAACTCCTTGTACGATATAATATACTCAAGCATGCCTTCTGCAGGTGCTGCAATATTTCAATCCTTTGCAACTTCGTATATCAAAAAGGCGTTCTGTCCATGACGACTTTTGATCAGGATGTCATGAAGTACAACATACTAAATTTTCAGTCCATTTGACTGTACCCCGTCATCCACCAGTTAATTGAGAAAAGCTTCGACATCATTCTCCGTTTTCTTTCAACCCTCGTACAGTATTTTCCTTACTAACGCCTATAAGTATTTTCAATATTAAATGTCTCGGAAACGGCTGCATTTAGGCATAGGTTTCGATTAAAGCTACCCACCGTGCGTGAGGACCATATTTGTATGGTTACATCTCGGTTAGATCTCGAACACTGCCGCATCGTAATCGAGGGAATTCAGTTTAGCTGTGCCTTCGTGTTTATTTTGCGCGTGATCACGTCTCGGTGACGCAATTATGCGTTATCTTGTCTTGTATTCATTCTCGTATACATCCATTCTATGTACGGCGCCGGCACTACTGCTTGTGCGGTATCCAAGCTTTAATTATGATTTCTGATACAGATTTCCGACTCAAAATTGTGCACTCTCCAAATTTCCAAAAGACAACATTTTTTAAGGTATTCCATTTCAAATAAGGGACTTATTCGATACACAAAAGTATGTGAACTGCCTGTAGATTCAGTAAAACTAAAACAGAAACGAAAAACGGCCAAATAAACTGTACATATTTTTATTAAATTTTAACGTTTCTAATGAATGAATTATTTCACATACCCACTACGACTAACTTTTTTCGTAGTGTACTAGTTACACTAAAAACTAATTCTAAACAGATCAGAAAAAAAATATATAAACATGGCGGATAATGTTTAATGGCATAGTTTCAAAATTAATCTTGGGAGCCCAAACTATACTTAACTCTCTCACCGGAACATCTTTTTATACCCCGTTAAACAGAACATCGGTCATAATGACCGCGATTACAGAAAACAACGATTACCTTTTTTTCTGGGAGTTTTCATACTTATCAATCGATTTTTTTCTTCAGCAACTGAATAAGGTAATTCAGAACACAATTTAGGTAAAAAAAACAAGCTTATATTTCAAAAAATAATTGGAACAATACACACAAATATAACATAAAAGTATAGATTTGGAAACTTGAACAGACGATAGATGTATATAGATAGATATTACGAATTCTTCGAAATCACGAGTAGGATTACTCTGCTATCAACTAAACAATTAGCTTTTCTATGCTAATGACTGTTTAAAGATCCGAAATCAGAGGCTGAGTATCTTTAAGTATTTTATATAGTATCCCCACATACCAAATTTCAGCCCTCTAACTGTCATAGGTCAGGAGAACGAGCCGTTTAAAGGTCCAAAAATCACCATTTTTAGCCTACTTTTAAAAAATTTAGTTCTCCAATGCTTCAAGCCCGAATCGAATGATTCGTGTCAGGTCTTGCTTAGTACATTCACTAGTATGAAAAAAAATATCTTAAACCTCTAGACCATTTGACCTTGTTTTATAACACAGTTAAAAACAATGCAAATTTCCGTAAAATGACCATTTTCAAATGGCTGCCAAAAATTTCATTGTGTGTGTGTGCGTGTGCGTGTGTGCGTGTGCGTGCGTGTGCGTGTGCGCGTGCGTGTGCGCGTGCGTGCGCGCGTGCGTGTGCGGTGTGCGTGTGCGCGTGCGTGTGCGCGTGCGTGTGCGTGTGCGTGTGCGTGTGTGTGTGTGTGTGTGTGTAAATAAAACATATTTACAGAAGACGTTCATACAAATGTACATAGCTATGCGCTACTGCAAAAAGCACCAAAAACAAAAAAAACTTCAAAGGGAAACACACATCGTGAAAACACACATTTTCAGGACTTAGTGCCCATCGAGACTTTTGTTCTAAGTGTCACAGATTACCAGAATCCAAAGAAGTTTTATATAACGTTAACTCGTTACATTTATAGTCCAATTTGTTTGGTATGCATCTGAAAAAATATCCGTTATGATCAGTGACACATAATCATCATTAGGTACATACGAGTATATACATACACCGCTTTCAGAGTGAACTACAAATAAGCTCACCCACGAGTGTTTCTTAATTCCTCCCTTAATCATTACAGCATTTACGTCACCACATCCTGTGTAACGCTGACACGATTAACGCGCTGCATTATAAATAACTACAGTCTATAGTACTAACGTAATATGCGTATGTAGGTTCTATACTGCATATAGGTAGGTTCGTTATATTGGAGGTTAGAAACCTATATACTATATATGTAGGTTCCTAACCCAGGTGCTCAAGTCTCCGCGTCTGCTGACTTTCCATCTTGCTCGCGATTGATCGCCTCCAGTTCATATTTTGGTTGCATCGATCTAAGACTGTCGTTCACTTAACAAATTCTCTTCGTTCTATATTGTACACTCAACATCCACATATCCGAACTCCAAATTTCCGAACTCACGATATTTCCGAACTTTTTCTCACGATATTTCCGAACTTGTACTTCCACACAACCGAACTTGTCGTTGATTGGTTGACGACAAAAAAACCGCGAAATTTGAAATGAGAAAAAATGTAAACACAATAATGCGATTGTTATCAAACATTTCGATTGTCACAGAATTCAGCAAAGAAGAAATGGCGCTCCCTCAGCAGCACACCTGAGACAGCTTATACAAGAGTTCTTCTCTGTACAAACCAGTGGAAAACACATATTTCATAAGTGTTTTCCACTGGTACTTATTTCATACGTACCGGTGCACTTTTTTGTGTCAATAAGTCCACTCAATTTTGGTCTTTTTTCAACTTCCGACAAGTAAATGTCTTTTTTCCCAAGAATTTCTGCCACTGACGATTTACAAATATTGTACATCTTACATAGTTCAACATTTTTAACACCACTTTTTGCGTGATTTATCAGATCCAGCTTTTGCTCCAAGGTTAGCCTCTTAGCAGGCTCTTTTCTCTGCAAATAAACAGTACAATAATGTTTGTTTTGTATCACGGTTTTCTTCAAAATACATATTTTCTCATCATTTTTCAATTCAGTTTTAAATTATTATAGGTTACGTCAACAAAATGTTCAATAAAACAAACCTTTACTTTGAATTACAAAATAATTACCTGCATCACTCTCTCCTTTGCACCAGACATTTTTTTGTTTAAAAAAGCGTTATTTTATTAACATGTACACAACATGTATGTATGTATTACATTTGCATAAAAACCTCGAAAAACAAAGAAAAGTACAAGAATGAGCCAGAAAAACCCTTTGCGCATGCGCCAGCAGTTCGGTTATCCTGAGGTGACGAGAGTTCGGAAATGTGGAAGTTTGCTGAACGGAAAAGTGCGGATATGTGAATGTTGAGTGTACGTAGTAGCCTAAGCAGTCACTGTTTATGCTTGGAACACATCCATCGCGTTAGATGGGGTATTACTGTATTTTTTGTATAAATGAATTAAATGTTCTATGACATATAAAATTAAGTTGGTTCATGAAACACTTCTTATAGTAGTAAGTATGTTTAAATTAATGACGTACATGATAACGCAATAAAAATGATGTACCTAATGATGGTAAAATTATCTTTAATTATATTAAATGTTATTGAGACGTCTGGGGATAAATATTTAATCTTTGATATCCACTTGAAGTGCGTGTCAAAATTAACCCATACAACAATTCAAAACAAGCCTTTGCACATATTCAGAACGAAAAAAGTTAAAACAGATGTGTTTCGCCTTTACAGAAACTTTTAAATAGATTTTGGCAACTAAATAAAACAAACAAGCAAAAAAAGGGCAATTCCCTACTGATTTGTACAAACATAAATAAGTGTGTCTCGATTATTACAAAATCATATATTGAGAATAATTAGATTTAGGAACATATGTATATATTTACCAGAATCAAATAATTAATTGTGTTTTCCTCAACATATGCGCTAGGTTTAAATGTATTTTTTTCTTCCGAAAGAAGGGACTTTGATACTGCACGCTGTAGCCACCCTGTTTGAGTATTTCTGATGCCCATTTGGGTAGCGAAGGGGATGCCACGCATCGTCAGGCAAACTTTTTTTTTCATCTTTACGTTTACGTTTTTCTTTGTTATTGCTCTTGGGTAGCTTAATTCTATCCCTTGCCTTCAAGGCTGCCTAGCGCTCGGTCGCCCCTTCATTTAGTCGCCCGCAGGCGGTGCACACATGGCAAGTCCAGCCCTGTGTCAACTGTAATTCTGCGGTGTACAGGGTGTGCTGTAGAGATCTTCAGTTGGCCGTATATGGAAAACGAATGATGAAAATATTAACATCAACAGAGCTCTTCCGTTATACCGGAAGTTGCTGTCAACTGTGTTATTTTAAATGGAGCATGCTACTCTTTTATTTCATTCTCAAATTCTACATGAAATTTTAGGTCGAAAATCATTAACATACTCAACCGAGAGAAACCGTGTTGGAATTAATTCGTTGTTCTACTTTTTTTTTTTTTTTTTTAGAAATTATGTCTCAAACAGTACTTGATCTAGAAGGCTAAAATTTTAAAAATATGAATATTAGGGATTTAATGAATAAGTGACATATAGAAATTAATTTCTGTACATTATACAGAGCCTTAAGTACCAAGCCATCAATTGTGATAAATTCAAAACTCAGTAGTTTGCTTTTTTTTTAAATAGAATACCCTGTGTTTTAGAACGCCATTTGGTGTAGCTTTTTATTCTATTTCGATCTGTATAATATATATTCCCTGTATGCAAGGTATTAAATTAAATGTTTATTAGGATAGATTGAAACACCTACCACTTATCGCGACATTAGGCTTTGAAAAGCAATAGTAAACTTATTTATTACACGTTATTCCACGAGATTAGTGTATTGACGGCATTTTTATAATTATAGAAAATTAATCAAATCGGTAAAAATGCCACATTCTGATTATACTTTTGATTTAATTATTTGCCGGGAATATAGGCGAATTATTGGAAAAACATGTAAATTTGCTGACAGATATCCTGACAAACGTAGGCCGATATTGTTAAAAGTCTCATTACTATAATACTAGAACATTAACTGTTCCAATAATATTTCGATATAGAATTTTATGTGAACAGCAAAACAATAGTTTTGTTATAATTGTTCGTTAGTTGATGAGGTTTATAAAGCATTTTATTTAAAAAAAAAAAGTCAAAAAATCAAAAACAAGAAAAATCTGCTTCTAACCACTTCAAAACCCGGAATCACTACTTCCACATCTAATCTTTCCATAATTAATCAGACTTATAAAAACATTAGTTTGTATTTTTAAAGAGTTAAATTTGCCTCTGTGACGTATATGGCCTTTATGACTAATTGTGACCTTTACGACATGTGATTTTCTTGACCTATATGACCCTTATCACCCATTTGGTCTCCCTGAACTTCATGGCCAACAAGACCTTTATGACCAATATGATCCTTATGACAACTATGACTTTTATAACCAATATGACCATTATTACCTGTATTTTAGGCTTATTCAGCTATTACAAATTTATTGAATTTTTTATCCATACTATACTTCCACTGCACTGTTGTGGAAGTGATAAAAATAAAATGTAAATTACATGATATTTTATCCACTTGCTAAAACTCAAAAATTATACACTTAAAACTACGTGTCAGACCTACGTTTTAGTATGAGTACCGGGCTATTATAATATTACTTCAACATCCACGTAGTGGAGTTGAATTTGCAGTTATTGGTAATAAAGGTAATATTGGTCATAAAAGTCATATTGTTCTTGAAGGTCGTGTCATATTGGTCATGAAGGTCGTACTGGTCATGAAGATCATATTGGTCATAAATGTCATATTGGTCATGAAGGTCTTATTGGTCATATTGTTCATAAACTATACCTATACAGATTGTGGTGTGATGTGGATAAATCTAATTGTGGGCTAATATTTCAAAATAATATTACAGTTTGCTGTAAAAACACGGTTCAGCGTAAAAAATGTATAAAACCAAGTGACCCCATTTTTTAATTGTTCTAAGAAGTAAACCAACCAAATAAAAAGTAAAAATTAAAAAACACAGAGGTAAAAATGTATGCAAGGTAATTACTAAATTTATCAATCGTGTAAAACAAATTGTTTTCATATTATTTTTAAGTGTTTTTAAATTTTCATAGTTTTTAATTCTTAAGGTAGCGTTTACGAAGAGTAAGATTTTTAATATTTTGGAAGAATTACACAAATCATGGAGATTAAAGTACTTTTCAGGAAAGGAAAAAAAAATATTTATCCAAAACAACGGCGACTTTCTGTTACTTCCGGATATACTGGAATTAATAGTAAGTTTGTTATTTTAAATGAAATGACCTATTTTTTATTTCTATATTTGATTTCTACCCATTAAATAGCCGCTTTAATAATCACTATCTGCCTCTAAAATGAAATTTTAATTCCTTGAATTTCTGCCTCGCTGTTGTAAAATTCAATGGTTAATTACTTCCACTTGCACGTGAAGTAGAAGCATCGTATTGCTGAAATTTTGTTTTAATATTTACTGCCTCAATCCATTTTTTCTTTGCATGTTTTTCTATGCAACATTTTTTTATATAAATTCTACACAAAGGAAAGTTTTAAGACATTTCTACTCTCTCTTTATTTCGAGTGGGTTGAAGGTGGTAACACTGCAAAATAGCTCAATAGCTAAAAATGTAAGATTGTTTTTTTTTTGAAAATTGGCACGTGTCAAAAAGCAAGCAAGATTTTCTTCAAACGAATATTTGCTATATTTTTATTTTATAGGAAACTTGATTTTTCGCGTTTTCTCTTTCAATTGTCTTTGTCAAATTAGTAAATCATCCATAACTTCATTTGGGCAAAAAATATTCTTGCTTTGACTATATTCATTAAATAATTTAATGTTTTTCGGATTCTTTTCAAAAATTAAAACACATCACCTGGTATAATAAAGAAACTAATTTAACAAACGTGTAAATAAATAAATTAAATTCATTACACCCTTTCATGACACTTAAGTTGATTATTAGTCGGAAAGTTATTTGATATGATGTTCGATTGATATGATGATGACAGAGTTTGACTGTAATTTGAACAATTGGCTGATATAGATAGTAAACTATTCGACTCTGAAAAACTGTGACGACTGACAAGCTCCATAATTGCTCTTTCGATTTTACCCTCTGAAGGTTTAATAGCCTTTTTATATTGATTCTCCCCAAGCTTTTTTGCATAAATAGATCCAGCGGCGGCTAGTGCATAGGTGTTACGGAACTACAGAATACAGAATTTAATATAATTCATACAAAATTCCACATAGTT